>CM060354.1:31631909-31801284 GCA_030545235.1 Helianthus tuberosus | reverse complement strand
CAACTGCTCGCATCCATGCAGTTTTGTTGAAATCTGACGCAGATTGCGTAGCTGATGATTGTGGAGTCGAAGTCAATTGAGTCCACCACTCACCGTTTGTTCCCATTTTAAAAAAATTAATATATTAAGTGAAAATTGATTTAAAATAAAATTAATTTTCACAAACTATGTTAATTTTTCGAATGATAACAACCAGCCGAAGGATCCCTGTTTGAAAGACCTGAAAAACACAAACTGTTAAACTTAAACAGATTAGGGTCGAAAGATCAACACTTGTTCGAAAGACAGACACCTGTTCGAAGGATCAACAGTGTTCGAAAGATCACTGTTGAATTTCGAACAAAGACTTCGAAAGATTCTCCTAGACGAAGGATCCTTATCTTTCGAAATGTAACAGTAGCTCGAACAGTATATCCTTCGAAAAGATTCCTTGGCTCGAAAGATAACTCACTGACTTCGAAAGATGTTCGAAGGATGGTTATCTGTCGAACCTCCTTGATCGAAAGATGATCTTTCGATTCCGAAGGATATCTTTCGATGAGCTCTGACACAGTTGACAAATGTTGACAGGTTGGTGAGAAAGGTGACAAGTTGGTAGAAACTTTCGGCAGAAGGTATGTTCAGACATGCTTTCTGCCAAAACCAGATTTGGTTTGAATATTTTAACCAGTTGTCCTTTCCCAATGCACAAACAACTTTCGAAATCAATTAAACAAGATCAAAATATTTAACACTTTGAAGAACACTTGAATATATGATGAAGATATCAAGAACAAAACCCAGAAAAATTTGAATTTTCTGATGAACCGACAACTGCCGAACACGAGTTTTGGCCGAAAATTCAATAAAAACCACTCTTTAACATGTGAAAGAGATAAACAACAAAGTTTTTATAAAAATTTCAGCAAAACAAGCAGATTTTCGAAGTTTTAAACACAAAATTTCCAGAAAATATAAACTTCAAAAGTCCGAAACACACTCTAAAACACTCGGTTTTAACAAGGAAAAGAGCCAAGGCTCTGATACCACTTGTAGGTCCCTCTCCGAATGAGGTCAAACCTTATCCTTGTTATATTAACACACTAGCAAGTGCGGAATCCAAGCTAGAGTGCAACCGAGTTGAGACAAGTATAAACACAAAACACACAAGGTTCACCGATTAACACCACTTGTATTAATACGAATGAAAGGTTCCAGTTACAAGCTCAATGTTTACAGATGTATTCCGTAAACTCTCTCTCTCGTGTGTGTGTGTGATTTCAGCAGAATGCTGCTAAGTGTTCTCCTATGGTGTCTCTCTTGTCTCTAAGTGTCTCTACTGAAATGAACACAACACTTGGGTATTTATACCCGACACGGCAGGTATGGTCGAAGGATAAGGAAGTCTGGTCGAAGGATCATCTATCGACCAGAATGCTACCGAAAGATCCATACATACCTCGAAGGATGATATCCTTCGAGGTCCATCTGTATCAATCGAATGACATTATCTTTCGAGGTCATCGAAGGATACAAACCATCCTTCGATGACATCCTTCGACACAAGCATGTTTCAACCAATGTGCTAACTGTTTGGCCAAGTCAAACCGGAGGATGGTTGACTTGGTCAAACTTACATCGAACGCACATATAAACAAATCTAACACAAGACATCGTTTTGTATCATGACACATTACAGACAAAGTACAGACACAAGCAGCTTTGTCTTGATCTTCGTGTCTTCAAGTCGAGACCAAATCGAACTGAGCCGAGTTGAACCGAGCCGAGTCGTGTCCACAAAATATGCATCAACATAGGATCTACTGAGACGTCTGGCAGGATGTGATCTCTCAGGTCGGTAGAAGATCAAATTCGAGTGGGTTGTTCTAAGTCGTGCGAATGAGTTTGAAGTAGCGCTTACATCGTCCGGGGGGGCTTCGATGAAAAAACTGCGGAAACGGGCTTTTGAAAAAAGCACGATTGAGGTAAACGTTGCAAATTTTCAGGGTTTATGAAGTTTGTCGGCTAAAAGTTGATCTTGCTGAATTCGTTAATCATGAAAGAAATCTGGTCAAGGTTCCCATATGAAGAAACGTGGATGTCGTGATAAAGAAACGATAGAAGCGGGGAAACCATCTGAGTAATAAACGCGGATTCGTACGAAAGCTAGCGAAAGGATTCACAGGATCAGAAAAGTCGTCTAAGAATAACGGATCTGGCAAATGAATGATAAGGTAAGCATCTAGGTCACCGTACGCGTCGGTGGGTTGACTGGCTCGTGTCTTCGCCTTGCCACGCTTTAAAATACGCGGGTTTGTAAGAAAGATATCACTTTGCTGGGTTTTGGGGCATGCTAAGGTATAAGGTTGAACTTGAATAAGGATTACCCATGTAACGAGGAATTAGGGGAAATAACTTCGTGGTCGATGGAAAGTTGATACGATTGCTGGCAGTGCAATGAGAAGCATACACCACGCATGCTTTTCGTGTTCGAGACGTGCAGACAGAAACCCGAAAAGTGTAGACTTACTAGAATGCTTCAAGAATCCAGGTGATCAGTCAGGTGAGGGAACAAGTCTCACCACTTAAGTCGGGAAAAGAAATACGCAGGTAAAAAGGATGCGAATGGCGTCGTCGTTCCTTCCAGTATCCCATGATATAGGAGTGGCTCCCCTTCGTCGATTCATTCTCGTAACTCCTCTATGTGCTTCGTAGCAGGCCTTTCCTGGGCAGGTCTATCGAGTGGACGTCCCTTGCGTCGATTTGCAGTCCAAGGATGATATCAGGAAATACGTGGACGAGGACTGGGAATAACTGGTTCCTTGCCCTTAGTTCATCGTGGTTTCGAATCAGGTTTAGGAGGACTCGCTCCTGTTTAACACGTAACACGCTAGCCTAGCCTTCGTGTGATCCACTGTTGTTTAATACTAAATATACGCACACGTACTAACATATATATGCTAATTATACACACACACATGCGTGTTCACACACATAAGTTATGCACAAGTAAATGCTAATAGCCTACCATTACCAGGTGAGCATCTGAGGTTGACGAACCTTGCAATCCGGAGTGTGGTGTCGTTGTGGTTTCCACTAAAGAACGGTTATAGTCTGATTTTCATATAAAAATATTTTATTTCCCAAACCAAAAATATTTTATATTTAAAACCTAGTTCACTATAACCAATGGCTCTGATACCAATCTGTCACACCCTCAAAACCACATGAGGAGAACTACCAAGAGGCGTGTGACTGACCAGGATCCAGCCACTAATTATTTTGAACCGTTTAGTTATTATTACAATTAATGGTGTAATTAGCGGCCAATTTAAATTTTTCAAAACATAGTTTAAGTCCACAGCGGAAAGGAAAGATGTACATATCGTAATTTAAAACCACAGGTTTATTAATTAAGAACTTACAAACCACGCACTCCATTCGATTGCAACGTTCGTCCAAAGTTGTTAGCGAGCAACCTGCAAAGCATGCAGTAGAGTGTCAACATAACGTTGGCGAGTTCACGTGTTCACAGTTTTTCCAGTTTTAATTCCCAAAACTTGTTTCAACAGTTAATTTACTCATTTATACATGCCATGGGGAGCTACCCCATAAGTAAGCTACTAAACTGTTACAATACCGAATACTTACTTAACCGTACGTTTCTGCAGTGCCCCGTTTGTCAATGTTCTATCATCATTGACGGTTTGCCTGAGTACATTAGTTCACTCCCGTTCCCAGTAACAAGGGTCGGTGTGAGGCTAGTTAGACCTAAATAGCGCTATCAACTAATAACCCGTTCGCCAGGCCCCGGCGACTAATCGGTATTAAATGGTAGGGACTTGAGTGATAGAGTTTCGTTTAGTGTTGCTCGTTGCATTCCGTATAAACAGTAATTAACTAAGAGTCCCATTTAAGGGGAGAAAAGTAGTTTTGTATCCCTCACAAGGAGATAACGTTGTTACCCGTATCCCACACAAGGAGATAGAAATACCGTATCCCGCACAAGGAGATAGTAAGCAATCCCAAACCAGGAAAAGTGTTTCGTTCCGTTTCCCAACCACCGGGAACGCATTCTTTAAGTAAAAAGTAGTGAACTCACCTTTGCTTTGCTCGATAGTCAATTTACTTGTGTTACATTGGTCAACCATACCCTATTACGGTTATTAAATATTTATTAGGTTCGCGTGCAAGAAATGTCACGTATAATTTACACGTATCTAACACATAGCACATAAGTCATGCTTGCCTATGCGGTATTGGGCCTATCCTAGCATATGAACAGTTAAACAGTAGTAGCACATAGCCCAGTTAAGCAGTGGCAAATAACACACAGTCCAAAACAGGTTATCACATTGTGCTTCCCAATAACTAAGTAGAGTGGTCCGGTCGAAACCAGGTAGTCTCGACTCGTGACTATAAGGTCTCGAGTCGCAACCCAGCGATTTCGAGTTGCAGCCGAAGATCTCGAGTAGTGCATATTTGAGTCGCAACCGTAGAGGTCTCGAGTCCCGTCTCGAGTCGAGATCAGGACGTCTCGAGTCGAGATCAGGAGATCTCGAGTCGCAACTGTACTGTTCTCGACTCCTGGAGCGCCTTGTCTGAGTTGATGATTGATGGTCTCGAGTCGCAACGCTGAGGTCTCGACTCGTTCCATGCTGATGCTTCTAGAATTTTCAGAATAGTACTATCCAATCAAAATTCATAAGCATGTACTATCCAATCAACTTTCACTAACATGCTTCCAATTTCTTATACTACCAAATCAGATCAAATGCATGTATTTCAAATATTTTGGCACCATTTAACAGTTCATCATCAGGCTTCTCAATATTCATCAAAACAGATTCAACTTATGATAACACCACATTATCTATCACAGTTTTACCAACACAATAGCAATATTCATTTTACACATAAAAAAATCCCTAAACAATCATCACTTGTCAAGAACAATCTTATCAAAAGGAATCATATTTTCAATCCTGGATGCATGCTCCTATTCCATCAATAGATCAGCAAATAACATTCATTATTACTTTTAACCCCTTTCATAATGTCTAAAGAATATTCAAATCTTTGATTTTAATACTAACCCCAATCATGTCAACGCAAGGTATATCAGCACACATACCATCGGACATTTCATCACTACCTTAAATTACATTAGAACTTTAAATCTAATAAATCAACGGATCAGATTCAACCAATAGTTTGTCACAAGGATAAATTCAAACACTTTATCTTCATTTAAGCATGTATCATAGAAAATCACAAGAATGTAAAGCATACATGAACTGACCAAGGGTTATGGAGAATCGAGGGGGGGTGTATGTCACTGTTCCTTTCCGTTATCTCAGCCGCAAGACATAGCCGCGTCACCTCGAAGCTCTGTCGGAGGAACTCCCCTGCCACTACCACCCACTGCGCCACCGTCGTCTGACACCGCTGTCCTCATCTCCGGCGGCTACAGCCGTCGTCGGCCACCATCATCATCATACATCATCATCATCAATCTTTCAGAAAGAATAAATAGAAGGAAACGAATGAGAGGAACAGGGGTTACCGATGAAACTCGTCGGAGTAACCGACATTGTCGTCGCCTGAATCCCTACTGTCGCCGTCGTGAGCGGTGTTTGTCGCCGGTGACGTCGCCGGAGACTTGAATGAGGGAGAAAGAGGGGTTGTGCGGCTGAGGCGTGTGTAGGATGGAGGGGCTTCACTGATGTGGGTGTGTCATCGTCGGTCAGAATGTGGTGTCGGAGAACCAGGGCGCCGGAAATTGCTCCGGTCGCCGGAAATCGCTTGGTCGGACAAGAGAAGGCAGGGGGTGTGTCCAGGTGTTGTGTTGGCTGAATAGTTAGGGGATTAGGGTTTATAAGGGTGCTTAAATAGTAGGGTTTATGTTAGTTAGCTTGGGCCTATCCCAAGTGCGTGAGCCCGTTGAACAATTAGGAGTCTTGCTCAACCAACTGTCCCGGTTTTAATAATAATATAACGGTAATCCCAATTATTTTAGTAAATAATAATCATGATAAAAATGATAATAATAATAATAATAATAGTAGTAATAAAATAATGATAATAATAATAATCAGGCTCGTCTCACGACGATCAGGATCGAGGGTTCGAGTTGTCACACTCCTCCTCTCACATACACCTATACATACATATATATACATAAAGGGGCTCATCCCCCACCCCCTTGGTCCATCCCTTTTAGGCCCATCCTCACACCCGCTTACGTGATGGTCTACGTGACGACCCATCCTCCCCACACCATACCGTCCAGCCTTATGGTTCTCACCCTAAAGTTGGTTCTCGCATAAACCATATATATATAGGGTGGGGGTGGGGTTCAAAAGTGAACAATAGTCTTTGTGTGAACCAAGTGAATAAATCCTGGTCATTGATTTAGGGGTTCTTTAGTTTTATATCAATGACAAGATTGTAATTATAATGTTTGTAACTTCCCTTTAAAATAAAATCTGGAATGGTATATTAGTCATTCGATTTCTTCTATTTTCTAAACCCGAGAATTCTAATCGTCTCATTGATTGAAAACAATTTCAATTCCCCAAATACTAGTACATATCAGTAATAGAAGATCATTGTTCAAAATTATAAAAAAAACTCCATAAAAATCTCCATTCTCTCTCTATAAAGTGAAAGCCGACTACATTCTGACGCCGACGAACCAACCCTTCAACCGTGTGTTTCCTTTTCCCGTGACTAATCAAGGTACATAATAATGCACATAGTGGTTTCTTCTTCCTCTTTTTTGTCGTCGATTGTGTATAGGGTTAATTGTTTTCCCATTTTTTGTCATGTGAAATCTAGGGTTTGAAGTTCTTAGTATGTTTAAAGAAAGTTTTAATTCTTCACTATAGTGTGTAATTTACAATCACTGGGAGCAACTATCTAATTATTGAAGTCTTGGAAACAACACTGCAATATCTGCAAACCATAGGGACCAAACATGCATTTAACTCATTCCCCAAACTCTACTCAACTTTTGCTTATTTAAATAATAGTGACACTTTTTTCCCTTATTTTAAGCTAACTACCCTCACGATTTTTAAATGACTATAACTTTTTATACGTTAATATTTAAATTACAATATCCAGGGGTGAACGCAAACCATAAAGACCAAACATGCATTTAACTCATTCCCCAAACTCTACTCAACTTTTGCTTATTTAAATAATAGTTACACTGTTTCCCTTATTCTAAGCTAACTACCCTCACGATTTTTAAATGACTATAACTTTTTATACATTAATATTTAAATTACAATATCCAAGGCTGAACAAATAACTGAACCATTAACCAAAACCAAATAAAAAACAGACGGAACCGAACCGAAAACTTACTTAACCGAAATAACTTAAAATCGGTTATCGGTTTTTTTACCTTTAGTTAACCGAAATTAACCAAACTGAAACCGAACCACTCATATATTTTTAGCTTTAATAGCTTCATTTCTTGTATTTATGCCTCTATTTAATGCACTTTTAATTTAAAAAGAAAACGAAAATTAGCCAAAGTTTGGTTTTGGTTATGAACCAAAATTAATTGAACCTAATTGAAAACCAACAATCTAACTAAATAAACCAACCAATTAACTGATTGGTTTGGAAGATCGATTAATTGATGCCTTTAGGTTTTGTTTCAGTTGAGGCTAATAACCAAACTAAACTGAACCACAAACACGTTTTAAAGTATATGTGTTCTCTGTCGTATCGTGCGAACACTCTTGTAGATATAATATGACTAGGGGTGTAAACGAGCCGAGCCTGAGCCCAACTAGGCTCGAGCTCGGCTCGTTATGTTTTTATGAAGCTCGAGCTCGGCTCGCGAGTAAAACCCAAAGCTCGAACTCGGCTCCACTCGGCTCGAGCTATTTCGAGAACAACCTCAAATGAGCTAGAAGCTCGGCTCGAGCTCGTTTCAACAACGATTAAGAGAGCCAAGCTCGGCTCGAGCTCGGCTCACCAATGTTATCATCATCATTATTATATTATATATATAAAAAAACTAAAATTTTGTTTAGGCTCGTTTGGGCTCGCGAGCCTAAACGAGCTTTGTATTTCAGGTTCGAGCTCGGGCTCGATAACTAAACGAGCTCTATTTCAGGCTCGGGCTCGTTAAGGCTCGACTCATTCGAGCTTTTAACCGAGCCGATCACGAGTAGCTCTCGAGCCTCTGGGCTTGTTTGCACCCCTAAGAATAGGGAACATGAGTTAATTAATATTCGATTTGCTTTAAAGATTGGGCCGAGAAGGTTCGATTTGCTTTAAAGATTGGGCCAAGAAACCTCCGTGAGAATTGAGATATATAAAAAGTATATAGGTTTCCCTGCTGCTTTTACTTTTTTTTATTATTCAACCTTCGAAGCCTCATTCGAAGCTCTGGATTGCGCTGCTGTTACTCCCACCGACGTTGACAGCCGCTAGGCGACGGAGGATCTTACACCGCCGTGATCCCATTTGCTTCTGCCGTTGGAGTTTCTTGTAAGGTCGAACCCACAAATTATCTCACAATAACTCTTTATCTGATTTGAACAAAAAAATACCCCTCTCATATATGTGTTTAATTTCATTAATTATTTTAAAAATAGAGTTTTTTTTTTTCTTGTTTCCAATTAGCAGTATCAGTATCGGTACTCTTGATAATTTCAGTTTGCAAGCATTTTCCATTGAACTTTATTTCAAAATCGGATGTCAAAATCTGTTCTTTATCCTGATTAAATTAGTTTTATTTAACCTACTACGAAGCCTCATTCGAATCTCTGGATTGCGCTGCTGTTACTCCCACCGACGTTGACAGCCGCTAGACGACGGAGGATCTTACGCCGCCGTGATCCCATTTGCTTCGAGTTTCTTCTTTCCCAGGTAACTATTATCTCACAAGAACTCTACCTGCACAGTTTCACTACTATATGATTTGGGAGTGTGTTTAATTTCAATAATTATTATAAAAGTAGAGTCTTTTTTTCCAGTTAGCAATATCAATATCGGTACTCTTGATAATTTCAGTTTGCAAGCATTTTCCACTCAACTTTATTTCAAAATTGGATGTCAAAATCTGTTCTTTTTTCCTGATTAAGTTAGTTTTATTGTGATGGTTCCGTGTGGACATTAAAATATCATAGTTAATTAATGCTGCTTTAATGAAATTTGAATTATTTTACAAATTCTGTGTGAGTGTTCTTTATATTATAAATAAAAAGTGGTTGTAGGTGGTTGTTAACGGAGGAGATAGAAAGTGTTGCTGCTGTTAACCTGTATATTTGTGGGGCACTATTCACCCTATATAATTTTTAAATTTATTATATTTTGAAAGTGGTTGTGATTGGATAAGAGTGTGAATTTCTGACACGACCCGTTTAGGTTAACGGGTCGGGGTCGGGTCAGTTTCAGGTTGAACCCGTGAACCCGTTTCAGGTTAACGGGTTGACCCGTTAAATTGTGTGATGCGCTCCGATGTGTTTGGTCCAAAAATCTGATGCGTGATGCGTGATGCGAGCGCATCACATATGCGATGCGCTCTTTATAAAAATTTACTAAAAAAATATTTATACTAAAACAATCGACATAATAAGATAAGAATTGTGCTTTTTGGTTCAAATCAAGCTTCCTAAAATGTTTCTAGAACCATAAAAAGTGTTTAGGAACCATAATGGTTCAAATCAAGCATGCTAAAATATTAATTATTGAAAAAACCCAACCCATTTCATAAAATCTGGGAAAAAAAACCTAACAAACATTGATGCGTACATCATGGCGTGTTTTGCGAAGGGCGCATTACGCGAAATTGTCGCAATATCACCGCATCATGTAAACGCAACGCATCAGGTGTTGCGATGCGCTCTTACTAGCGCAACGGGCGCATCACGCATTATGCGCACATTTTAAAACCAAGCCGTTCAACACATTTATATTATATTATATTTTTCTATAATATGTTTTATGTCTTAAATTTAATGAGGTGTATGTTTTATGCCATAATTATAACTTAAAAGAAGAGAAATTAAGATAAGATTTTATAATTTAAATATAATTGTGTTATATACGTTTGTGTTTTTTAAGTAAATTTTAATTTTAATATATTAATTTCAGAAAAAAAAAATCGGGTTGAACGGGTTGTGTTCGAGTTCATAGATATGATACGATTTTCGGGTTCGGGTAAAATTTTCAGGTTTGGGTCAGATTGAATCAGCGAACACGACCCGTTTAGCACCCCTATGAGTGGAGGTGAGAAAAGAATATTATAAAGGTACAAAAAAGTATTATTTAATTGAAATGAGAGACAAAATATATTGATTTTTAGTGTAATTATAAGGTAGAAATGGTAATGCTCTTGTTGTTATGATGAACTTCGTAGATGGAGCCGCCACAAATTTCTTGTGATCAGAAGTTACCTTCCCTCTCTGCAAGACACCAGTGGTTTATTGCTCAGAACCTAGAATCCCATACCCAAATTTTTTACACCCTAGGCAACCAGCAGAACTACTATCACTGTCGAATCAATGAGCTCCGGGGGAGACGAATCCGGGCATGTTTCCACGGCTGGGTTGTTCTCTCTGACCATCCTGACACCGTTCTGTGGTCTCTTTGGAACCCACTCACCTCTAAGTTGATTCGTCTTCCGCCTTTGATTCATGAAGCAAAACTCTCCCATGAATGTTGTTTGTCAGCTCCTCCAGATGATCAAGGTTCGGTTTTGCTGTTAACAACAATCGAAGTCCCTACCATTGTTTTCTGTCGGCTAGACACTACAAGAAAGAAATTTAAATGGATTGAAATGTCATATGCTAAACAGCTACAGAGCATAAGCGGTGTAGATGATTGTTTTCTAGTTACTCCAACTTGTTGCAACGGTAAAGTGTATGCCATGACCACAGGGCCTTATTATTGCTTTGTCATACATGTTGACATTGTGGTTGAAGGTAAAGACGTTGTGATAAGTCTATTGCCGTTTGTGGAAATCCCTACCACTTCTTACAACCGTTGTCCTTCTCATAATAGTTTCGACACCATCCGCGCTTTTTTAAAAGGATCCTATATGGAACTGTTCTGCGTTGCAGTATGTTTTAACGATGAAACAAGGATTGGTAACGTGTATTTGTTTAAACTAGATGTTACTAGTACGACTTGGGAGGAAATTGTAGACCTCAAAGATGCTATATTTTTTATAGAACTTGCTAGTGATTACTCAGCATGCTACTACAATTCTACAGTTGATTCAGAGTTAGAGGGATATGTACATATTCTTGGCGAGTCGGGAAAAGTAATGTACTCATTCCATGCCAAAGATAAAACCATGTCCATATCTTCTATGCCTTGTACAGTACTCGAAAGCCAAGCGTCTGCATGGGCAATGCTTGAATGCAGGTATTGCATATAAATATTTTGTGATTATATAGTGTACATTTTTTTTATTTTATATATTATCGATAATATTTTGTGTAGGTTAGAAGTTGATCATGTTGAATCTAAGCTAGAAGAAAAGGACAATGATACTGAGCTAGTAGTAAGACCAGTTAAGGGTGATAACATTGAATTTGATATCACAACAGGTGAGTCACAGTCACACCTACTCAATACTCCGGTTCATATTTTGGAAATGATTATGGAGCTTTGTGTTGGTATCGAGTACATAAGGTTTCGTGCTACATCTAAACTTTGTTATTTAGCAACACCTCTGGTCAACAAAACAACAATAAGCAGATTGCAAATGTACTCATTAGTTTCACCATGGTTGGTGGTGTTAGACAATTATCAAGGCATTGTCACTCTAATAGATCCGATACGCAGTGATAGGTATTATATAAAAGTTCCGCAAAAACTAAAGGGTGATTACCAGATATATTGTTCCAAGTATGGTTGGCTGCTGATGTATCAAATGTGCGGACCCATGGTGTTTTTCAACCCATTCTCAAATGATATCCGTGAGCTTCCACGGGCACCTTATTTACAAACCTTTTGTTTCTCAGCACCACCTACTTCTGCCGATTGTATGGTTGTTGGGTTTACCTCATATCCGAAATGGTATGTAGTCTATCACATTGTATCTCGGGACTCTGCATGGCGTAAATTTCATTTGGATTTTGATGGTGATGGTCCATCTTCTTATTACTTTCCAACATTCAGTGGCCGGGATGTTTATGCCTTGTGCGAGAATAAAGGACTTGACGTTTTTATAGACATGCTTAAAGATGATGACTCTTGGGAGACTTTCGTAGACAAAGCTCCAAAACATAGTTGTAGATCTCCGGCACAGTACTTTCTGTCAATATGTGGTCAACATCAATTGCTAGTTGTCGTGGGTAAGTTTGGAGAGTCGGTTGAGGTGTTCAAAGCAAATGAGTATACAGAAGAATGGGAGAAAACAAATGGGTTGGGAAAACACATGATTTTTATTTCTGATACATCATGTATCTGCCTTGACGCCAAATTACCAGAAATGGAGAACAAGATCTACTTTCCAAGATTATTATGTAACGGGGGCACCAAGATAGTGTTTTATTCTCTCGAAACATGCAGGTACCACGTATTCGATGACAGAAATATCCAGGAAAGTTTTGGTGCCGATTTATTTGGAACTAAACTTCATTGTTACCCTCATACATGGATTGAACCAAGTTGGTCCTAAGATATATGACATATAATATGTCACGTATTAGCAAATTTTAAGTTATTTTAGTCATACATATGTATCTGTTCAATGCTAAAATACAATATAATACTTATGACTTGGGTAGTTGGTGTCCTTTTTAAATAAATTGTCTTTCTTTTCTGTATATAACTGAAGGACTATAAGATTGAAGGAATCGTTGACATTGTTGTGAAGTGTAATAATTGCTCAACATTTTCACAATCAGGGGCGGATCCATGGGGTTTTTGAGGGTTCCCGGGAACCCCCTCGGTTTGGAAAAAAATATGTGGAAAACTTGTATGATTTGGAAAAAAATAGTGACATGGATCCGCCACTGTAATCACAACTTAATTGATGCAATGGCAATCTTCTATATTATTGCTTTTTATTTTCTATAATGTTGTATGTAAGATCTTCCTAGTCTTGGTGGTTCAAATCAATCAACTTCTGCTGTTAAAAAGTTATTCAGGTGATTAGTTTAACTCATGAGAATGAGTTTGCAATTAATAGTAGGAATTTAAAATCAAGATGAAAGTGTAAAAAATGTTGTTGAGATCTAAGGTTTGACCCAAGTAAGTCCAAACAAACAACTCTCATAAGGCTATCCTTATTAATGACATTGCTTCAACCTAGGTTGGCAAAATAATAAAAATAAAAATAAAAATTCAATTAAAATCACCATCCTGGTCGAAGGAACGACCCAGGTTGTGACATTCACATTCATAGCTTTTTGCCACATGTCCATACTTGAATGGATGATATATTTATTATATTTTCTTTTTTCTTTCAACATAATTACTTATAAGTATAATTAGATTATATTTAATAACTTATAAAATTTAACTGTTTTTAAAAATCTAAAATCACAGTTTTGTTTATTTATTTATTTATTTATTTATTGTGAACTTGCAGATATAAATTTTTATAAAAATGGTATATTTTTTAAAAAAAAATTATCTAATATTATCTTATGTCCTTGTAATTTTACATTCATTATTATGTAATATTTCTTTTTTTTATTTTTAATAACTTTTTATATTTAAAATATTAAAATTTAAAAAAATAAACACTTTTATTATTTATGATAAATTTTATAGAATAAATTATAACCTAAGTCATATTTATTTAATTATTTTGTGATAAATTTTATAGAATAAATTATAACCTAAGTCATATTTATTTGATAAAAATGGTAGGTTGGGTTGTTAATGAGTGTGAAAGGTTGGGATTTGATGTGTAGGTGGAAGAGAGAAATTAATTTTTTTATTGAAAGTTGGGTTGGGTTGGGTTGGGTTAGGTTAGGTTGTGAATGGGGATAGTCTAAGACCACACGGGTCTTCTTAAATCCCATGACATGAGCTCACGCACAATCTCGAAAATGAACTTATATAGAAGTACTAAACCACAAATATAGTATTAAGTTTTAACTATTTTGTAAATTTGAAAATAGGGTATTGCTAAATGTACCATCATTTTTCTAATTCTTAGAGCATTCACATTCTGGGAATCAAAATCTGTGTATGGGTTTTTAAAATATAAAGAGTATGAAAAGTGGTTGTGAGTGGAGGATAGAGAAAATGTTACTGTTCATCTGTATATTTGAGGGGACACTATTCACCCACTATAATTTTTTAATATATATTGAAAGTGATTGTGAGTGAAGGAGAGAGAAAAATGTAATGATAAAGTTATAAAAATATTATTTAATTGAAAAAAAGAGAGAAAAAGTATTTGTTTTTAGTGGAAATATATTGATATAGGAGTTGTTTTTTTAGTGGAATGTATGTATACTTTTAGGAAGCTGAATGTGAATGCTCTTAGAGAATGTACTTTGCCCATGAAGTTTTTAAATTAATACAATCAAACCTTTTATTGTTGTAAATTTTTAAAAAATTAAATCTACTTTTAAGTTTTTAAACAATTCAAGTTTTCACTTAAAATCCTCCCTATTATGTCAAATTAATAACTTTTAACATTTATCCAAAACTAATATATTTATATTATTGTACATGTTTTAGGCTCGACTGGCCTAATTTAATTTTATCCGAAAAAGAGAGACGTATGTAATAGTTTGAATATTCAATATATCAATTTTCCTTCAGGGTGTTCTCTTTAAGTTTTGGGATCTATACTTAAATGTTTTGTTAAATGATGTTCACTAAAACCTTACAGGCTTAAATAGCAATCCACCATTGTTATTTTTGTTTGCCCCGTCATAATGCATGTCTGCCATTTTGAACTGTTGCAAAACGCATGTCTGCCAAAAATGATTTGTGTTACTTGGTAGGGGGTAACTACCCGAGCTAGAGTAAGTGGCCGTGAGTTCGGGCTCGGCTCATTTATTGTTTCTGAATAACTTTATTAATTTATTTCTCTACAATTATAATTATATTTTTTATATATAACATATTATATATTCTTTAGCTATTTTTGTTATAATAATTATACATATAATAATAACTATTATCATGTAAATACGCATTTAATATATTTAAAAATATAAATAATAAGCTTGTTTAGGCTCGTAAACCTACTCGAGTTTGAGAAGTGAAGTTTGGGCTTATTTATTAAATGAGCTTATTTTTAGGCTTGAAGTAGGGCTCGGGCTTGGTTAAACTTGGTTATTCAAGCTTTTAGCAAGCTGGTCTCGAATAACTCAAGAGCGGTTTGGCCCATTTTCACCCATAAGTACAAGTTCTATCAAAGTATGATTTCTTTAATTAATATACCAAGAAAATTTGGGCAATATATCGTAGTAATTAGTAAAATGATATCAGAGAGAATTAAATTTACTCTATGTTTTTTTATTTATTTTAATGTAGCATGGTAGAAACATACCGGCAAGTAGAGCACAGTGAAGTCCTGCAAACAAGAATTAAAGTGTGTGACATAAACAAAAGAGAAAAATGCAATCTGCGTCCCTGTGGTTTGTATGAAACATCAACCTGAGCCCCTAAATTCATTTTTTGGTTTTCTGAGCCCTGAGCTTATGAATTCATAACACTTTGAGTCCCTCTGTCAGTGTGCCGTCACTTTTACTGTTTGAGCCAGGGGTAAGACCGTCTTTTGGCATATATTAATAACACTTTGCGTCCCTATGGTATGAGTGAAATATCAACCTGAGCCCCTATATTCAAATTAATAATTAACTCTTTTTAAATAAACTCTTTTTAAATAAATGCAATCTAATAATTAACTCTTTTTAAATAAATGCAATCTAATAATTAACTCTTTTTAAATAAATTCTTTTTAAATAAATGCAATCTAATAATTAACTCTTTTTAAATAAATGCAATCTAATAATTAAATGTATACTATATATAACAAATTATTAACAAAACGTCATACCAACTTCGTAGACTTGACAGAACTTACAGACTCGATAACAAAAGACCGTAACATACAATACAGAGACAAGCAATTGCGGATCTTTACTGACGGGTGCACTTCGGAATGTAGCAGATATGAATGAATATAACCCCAGTGGTAGATATGTAATTAGCGAGCTCTGGAATTTCAAGGAAAATCGAAGAGCTACACTGGGGTTATATTCATTCATATCAATCAGTTCCTTATGTGCACCGCACCATCTTCTAGGAGGTTGTCAAGTGTTCTCGCCTTCGTAGTTGATGTTTTGCGTATCTTTACATCCGCAGCCATTCTGTACAATATTTTCACAAAAAACATCACAAACAAACCTGAACAAAGCAAAGCAAAACAAATCAACCCTCTGTTTTTTCAAAGCAAAACAAACATGAGGAACCCAAAATACCCAAATAACTGATTATCATCATCATGCGGCATTCAGATTATCAACAACTGATTATCAAAAACTGAAACCAAAATACCCAAATCAACAAACCTGAACAAAGCAAAACAAATCAACCCTTTGTTTTTTCAAAGCAAAACAAACATGAGGAACCCAAAATACCCAAATAAATGATTATCATCATCATGCGGCATTCAGATTATCAAAAACTGAAACCAAAATACCCAAATCAACAAACCTGAACAAAGCAAAACAAATCAACCCTCTGTTTTTTCAAAGCAAAACAAACATCGAATCAAACCTGAACACATTCAAATGACCAATATAAACACATTCAAATCATCGAATCAAACCAAAAATCAATATGAGGAACACATCAATCTGAAACTGATCCGATCAGTTCTTTTTAAACAGTTCTCAAACAACCAACCAAAACGATTCGAAATTTACCAAAAATCAAGGGTGTCCATTTCTACACACTGATGCGTTCAAATAACTACACACTGATGCGCTTTATCAATTTCCATCATTTGTTTCTTCGCATTTGATTCAGAAATTAAAACACACAAGTATCATAGTTTCAATAAACAACCTAGATCTGTACTCTAATTTTTTTTAATCAGCCAAATAATCACATGAGATCTGAAACTATAGAATCAAACAAAACCAAGCCTCTGTTTTGAAGATGAACCTGATGAAGATGATGAAGATGATCTGTTCGATGAAGATGATCTGTTCGATGAAGATGATATGTTCGATGAAGATGATGAAGATGATCTGTTCGATGTCGATGAAGATGATGATGATAATCTGCGTTGAGAAGTGTGATGAAACTTCTGATCATTCATATCTGCTATTAATTGTAGATATTAGGCAAATTGGAAATAAATAATCCCAACTCACTGTTATTGGCCAATAATAATCCCAACTCATTTAATCACCAATAATAATCCGAACTATTCACTTTTGTTTGTAAAATACTCCCACGTTAAAAAAACACCAACTAGGTTAAAATATTGCTGATGTGGCTTAACATGTGTGGACTGACGTGGCTGGTTAACATCTTACCTGTGTATAAAATGATTATAAGCCTCATTTGCACACACAATCGACTGAATTTGCCCAATTTGTAGAATTAGGGTTTTGAAGGAGAGTGCGATTGTGTGTGCAAATGAGGCTGATAATCATTTTATACACGGGTAAGATGTTAACCAGCCTGTCAGTCCACACATGTTAAGCCACATCAGCAATATTTTAATCTAGTTAGTGTTTTTTTTAACGTGAGAGTATTTTACAAACAAAAGTGAATAGTTCGGATTATTATTGGTGATTAAATGAGTTGGGATTATTATTGGCCAATAACAGTGAGTTTGGGATTATTTATTTCCAATTTCCCTAGATATTAAGGGTTAGGTTAAGGGTATAAAGGACTTTTCATAATTGTCAAACAGTCAAACTGACGGAACACTAACGGAAGGACTCAAACTGTTATGAATTCATAAGCTCAGGGGCTCAAAAAACCAAAAAATGAATTTAGGGGCTCAGGTTGATGTTTCACACAAACCACAGGGACGCAAATTTCATTTTTCTCTAAACAAAAATATAAACACAGAGATACCCGAAGTCAGAATAACCATTTTTTAATTAAAATAAACTTTATTAATAAGTCAGAATACATCAAAACAGAAGGTAGACGGCCAACAAGTTGCGCCGCCACCCCCTTCTAAATAACCATTGCATAATAAATTGAGTTTTAAAGGATTGTTGATTTACAATAAATACAATTTCCTCAAGGTCTTCATTATTGTTGTCGGGTCTTAGCACACTCATGGTGTAGTATTCAACATCTCTTAACCACTGAAAGTCTGAAACAGACTAAGAATCAAGAGTTAATTACTGTTTTCGTCCCTGAGGTTTGTCAAAAATAACGGTTTCAGACCATTAGTTTAAAAATTGCGATTTCAGTCCATTAGTTTCATTTTCGTAACCATTTCAGTCCACTTTTCAAACGGCGTTTGTTTTATGCAGTTAATGGAAGCACGTGCTTGTCACGTGATGGGCAATTTGGTCATTTCCATTCCAATTCTCACAAACCCAGTTGTATTAAATGACCAAATTGCCCATCACGTGACAAGCACGTGCTTCCATTAACTGCATAAAACAAACGCCGTTTGAAAAGTGGACTGAAATGGTTACGAAAATGAAACTAATGAACTGAAATCACAATTTTTAAACTAATGGACTGAAACCGTTATTTTTGACAAACCTCAGGGACGAAAACAGTAATTAACTCAAGAATCAATTATAAAATGAAGGATTTTTAAAGGGGTAAAATGCCAAAATAGTCCCTTAGTTTATGTCACTTTAGTTTAAAAATGAAACTTTTTGTATCTAGTCCCTGACTTTTTATTTATGTTGTCATTTTCATCAAATTGGCAAACTCCATTAGAATTTTTCTATAAATTTCTCCGTTTTTGTCATTTTCCTCATTCTAATGAAGGGTAAAATCGTTATTTTATGCTATAATATATTTTAGTTAAACGAGGAAAACGACAAAAAAAGAGGAATAAGTTAATAGAAAATTCTAATCCAATTTGCCAATTGGATTAAAATAGCAACAAAAATGAAATATCAGTGATCCAAATAAAAAAAAAAGTTTTATTTTTAGACTAAAGTAGCAAAAGTAGCCTAAACTAAAAAAAAACATTTTAATTACCTTTAAAAAGGTGAAATTTATAAAGTTTTAAATTACTCTTTTGAAAAAGAGGTATAAAAAGTAAAAAGAGACGTCAATTTAAATTTAGCCTACCCCTTTAAAATTACCTTTAAAAAACAACGCCTAAAAAAATCAACGCCTATTACAAAGAGAAAAGGAACAAAAAAATGTGATTGGGGGCGTTAAACCCCCTCTCTTAAACTTCCATGCAATGGGATAAATCCCCTTACCTATTAATAAAGAGAAAAGGAACAAAAAATTGTGATTGGCTCTTGAAAAGTGGCCCCCACATATGCAGCCATTAACGCCCGTTAATGGCATGACGAAGAGGACGATGCCCCCCCCCCTTTTTAGCGCCCAGAAAGTGAGTTAGGGACATTGTAGGGCGCCAAAGAGGATGAGGTGATAGAGGGTGCAGAACCACACTCACCGGCCTTACTGTCACCGGGCCTTAACAGGTCTAACCCAGGTGATAGAAGTATTTTTTATCAATAAAAAATCAACACCTGAAATAGTAAAATAGCTAAAAGAATAACCAACTAGATTCATTAGGGTTGTCCAAAAATCTCGCAGCTTGCTCGGATTTAGATCGGAAAAGGCTCGCTCGAATTGGCTCGATTTGAATCTGAGCCGAGCCGGCTTGGCTTGATTAGAAAGTTAGCCTAGCTCGGCTTGTAACGGCCGGATTGGCTCGATTTGGCTCGCTTGTTAGCTCGTCTCGACTTAGCTCGAATTACTTTACTTATAATATGTTTTATTTTTATATACATTATAATATGTTACAAAAAAAACTGATTATTATTTACATGTATTTAGGAGTGTAATTTGATATCTATGACATATTTGAAGGTTGATTATCATACTAAAGAACTAATTAGAGTAAACTGCCATTTTAGTCCCTGAGGTTTGATCACTTTTGCCACTTTAATCCAAATATCAAACCTTTTGTATATGGGTCCCTGTGGTTTCAGTTTTGTTGCCATTTTGGTCCAAAAGTGAATTCAGCTCATATTCCTCAAATTAAATCCTTGTTTTTTGTCCCCATCTTCAGGGGTAAATTGGTCATTATCATTTTATTATAATTGATTATTAATTAAAATTATAAAACTAAATAAAAAGTTTGACCGCTTAGATCTTCATCTTCCACAAACGAGTCACAAGCAAACCCTAATCCAAACCCCATTCTCTCCAATCATCATCTTCTCCACCCCATTCTCCTCTCTGCAACCATCATACGCATACGGAGGCTGTAAGGGACAAATTTAAGGAGGTTATACAGTTCAAGGATTTAAGCTAGAGATCGAAGATCCGACTCCAGGTTCAGAAATAGTGAGCTTCTCGGTTTGATAGAAATTTTTTTTCGAATTCATGAACATGCTTTGCTATATATTTCAGGCTTCTATACGATTAAAATTCATGGGCGAGAATAGTATTTTCGTTTAATTGGTTGAGGGGGCGGCTGCCCAACCGGATGCCACATGACATCCACTAAAGTATTTTTTTTTATCTAATCGCAGCTTAGATATATATACATATGAAAACAAATTGTAACACAAATAAAAGCAAGTGGTGTGGTGGAAGTGAGTGTGTGTTTTAAATGGGCAGACATGGACACATGGGTTCGAACTTCGAACCCTGTCTCGGGTCATTTGCTTTCTTTGTTTTCTTTTGGTTAATTAGGAGTGTAATTTATACTATACCATATAGTTATTAAATTGGCAAACTCTTGGTTTTAAATGAGCTTTTTCCTTCGATTTGTTTTTTACATTGTCCAAACTTTTGTGAAGTTATTTTTTTTCTTTAGATTCTTTTAGTTTTTTTTTTCTTCATTTGTTGGATGAATGCATGTACCATGCCAATATCGTAATGAGCTAAATTGATAATTGAAAATGCAATAATTAGAGGTGAAAAAAAAAACGACAAAGGAGCGCATACAAGGTAAAGAAAAATAGTTTCATTTGTTTGGTTGGGAAATTGAATTGCAACGTGTTAACTTAATGGTGAGTCTGGTTTGCGATTTAACGTTATGTCTTGTCGACGCAATGCGCTGCGGGAAAAAATCTAGTAGGTCTATAAGGGGAAGGTTCTATATTGCAAGAACACGTAGAATAAAATAAATCACTCATTTTTTCAACTCTAAAACCTAAAAAGTAAATGAAAATGTTACAAATGTAAGATTTATTGTTTCTCGCACTTGAATTCAAAACAAAAGATGAAAAATTTTATGTTTTTATATAACCTACGCATATGCAGGTTATGTGTAGGTTAAATTACCTACATGTATGTAGACTATGTGAAGATAAAAAAATATATAGTTTTTTATGTATATATAATCTATACTATATAATAAAAGAAACCACTTTGTGGACACTTGTCATCATATTAGGCTATCTTTTATAGATAATTATTATTTTAGTTTAATCTCTTCTAATTAATTATAGATAATCCTCCTACTAAATATTATTTAGTTTAATATCTTATAAATAATTATTATTTAATTTAAATATTATTTAGTTTAATATCTTATGAATAATTATTATTTAATTTAATCACCTTCTTATTTATATGGTGATTTATTTAAATGGTGAATTACATAAAGATGACTATGTCGAAATATGAATATTTTTTTTATGTCGAAAGATATTTGTGAAAAATATTATTCTTACCACTTTAACGAAATCATTGTAATAACAATTTCTATTTATTTAAAAGAAAACTAAAATAGAGGTATTTTCTGATAAATTTAAAACCACCTTAACTTTGAGAATAAGTTCTTTAAAATTTTGTATCTAGGTCCCCAAGGTTTCATTTTTGTTGTCATTTTCATCCAAATAGTAAACTGGGTTAGAATTTTCTGTTAACTTTTCTCTTTTTATTGTTTTCCTCATTTAATTAAGAGTTAATTACATGGTTAGTCCCTGTGGTTTGCACAAAATAATATACTTAGGTACTAATAGTTTAAAATCACATTATAGGGTACTAACTTTTCATTTTGTAACATTTGGAGGTATTAACGTTATTTGTAGGTTTAAAATCACATTCTATTAGTATCTAAGTATGTTATTTTGTGCAAACCACAGGGACTAACTATGTTAGTACCCTAGAAGTTAATACCTCCAAACGTTACAAAATGAAAAGTTAATACCTTAGAAGATGATTTTAAACTATTAGTACCTAAGTATGTTATTTTGTGCAAACCACAGGGACTAACTATGTAATTAACTCTATTATTTATTTGAATTAATTATTACTTATACAAAATTACATTTACTCGACCCATGTAATACATGAGGTTTTTTAAGATATAACTTTTTATTATTTGATATATAAAATTAGATTTATTCAATTCGTACAATACACGAGGTTTTTAAGGATATGTATTTTTTATTATTTAGTACAGAAAATTACATTTATTCAAACCGTGTAATAAGCATATTTTTAAAGATGTAATTTTTTTATTATTTGGTATATAAGATTACATTTATTCAACCCGTGTAATAAATAAGGTTTTTTAAAGATGTATTATTTTATTATTTGGTAAAATACATTACATTTATTCAACACGTGTAATACACGTGGTTTTAAAGATATAACTTTTTTATTTGATATGTAAAATTACATTTTAAGTTTTTATTATTTAATATATAAAATTATATTTATTCAACCCATGCAATAAATGAAGTTTTTAAAGATATATTGTTTTATTATTTAGTATATAAAATTTATTTATTAAACTCGTGTAATACACGGGGTTATAACCTAGTACACTTATAAATGTAAGAAACATAATATTTAAAAAATATAAACTTTATCCCAAAATTTAGTGATTTAAAGTTTTTTTTTTTTTTCACAATAATTAGTCCTGTAACAATCCTCATCATCTAAAACGTGTCTTCGATACTAGAGATATAAAAAACGCCTTTCTAAAAGATCATATATATTATTATGTCTTTTGGCAATAAAAAATAGTTAAAGAAAAACAACAAGGTTGGTATACTTTAATTTATTTCAAATATTTATCAAATTTAAAATTTTGACTATTAATTAAATAGTAGCAATATTAAGAGGTAACTACACGAATGGTGGTTAGTCAAATTTAATTTTGACTTTCGTTAAAAGTCCGTTAAATTAATGTTAACATGATTGTTTTACCATTTTAATAAACTAGAGGATCTATTTGTCTAATTAAGTCAAAATTATAGAATATAAAAAGTGAATTGAAGAGGTATGGTCCCAATTCCATGCACACATGGCAGGGACCACACCATCCTCCTCATCCAACATGACGCCTACATCAGCAAGTGAATCCAGAAGCTTCTAAAAGCTTCTGGAAGGCGTCAAGGTGGCATCGAAGATGCTCCTCTAGACAAAAAGGACTACACGTGTCACCATTAATCGAACGCCATGTGGACCTGCGACACAATCTGGGGGCAGACCGACAGCTGCAGTACTAATTCTCCTGCACGAGCAAATAACGGCTCGCCACGTGTACCACTATCCTGACCACAGCAGAGGAGACCAAGAGGATATTCCCCTTGGTCGGACAGCTGGCGCCCGGTAGCAGCTGGCAAGGTCTCTCCTCCCTCCTTCACCCTTCGGCTATAAATAGGACCCTTCATCATTCAAGTTAAACAATCTGTTATCCTCACATTTCACCTACAACACACACTATTTCCTCCTCAGAGCAATACTTATTCTCACGCCGGAGCCTGGTTAAGAGGGAAACTCCCATGTTCCCCTCTTAACGAGCTAACGGTGTTGCTGTTTTGCAGGATCTCCAGTCATCGGCGAGTAGGGAAGGTGATTGAACCCACATACGAGACGACCCAGCTGGTTAACATACGTGTTAACCAGTGTTTCATCATGAATAAAGAAACATATATTAAACCAAAGTTATAGGGTAACGTAACTTAAATATGCAAAATAGGGTTCGTTATATATAATTGCTTAACCAGTAATAATCTCCCACCACCAGGGGCGGAACCACTATATTTGGACATGTATTCGTAGTGTTTTTTCCTGTTTTTATACATAGAATACCTCTAAAAAATACGAGGATACCCCTAACTAAAACCTATGATACTTTTTTTTAACGGTGAGAATCTTAAACTTGTTGTGAGAGATCTCACACCCTCCTAAACACAGGGCCCTAACCCCACTCTGGCCAGACTATGTTGTCTTAACTAGGCCCACGCTGGCGTCAGAGTTTGGCTAACGACGTTCCCCGGGAAACCATACTACCCACTGTCAGCTGCAGGGGCTTGCGCCACCACAAGAGAGAATATCTCTGGCGTAACGCACAGTGGACTAAAACTCGGAGTGGCTCGAACTCGAACTCTTGACCTTGGGTCTGAGGAACTAGCCTTCATTGCCTTAATCCACCAAATGCAAAACTAGTGGGGATTGAACTTGAGTCTCCAAGGAGAACCTAAGTCTTTCCAACCACTAGACCACAAGTGATGGATCAAAACCTAAAATACTTGATATTACTAAAATCCCATTTTTTTTATAAGTCCAAACATTTTACAACCCGAAAACTTGTAAAATAATTAAGCCTGAATGATAATATAAGCCCAAATTAACAATAATAAAATTGAAAAGAGACCTTAAATATAATTGATAAAGTTAGCCCAAGACACATAGTTCCTGTCATTTGGTTTATCGGGTAGTGAAGCTTTGCAACCGCAACCGTTGAGAAATGTTTTTCTAAATTGAAGTTTGTCAAGACGGATTTACGCAATCGAATGGGCCTGGAATATTTGAACAGTGTTATGTTTGTGCGGTCGAAAAAGAAACTTTTGATAAAGTAAAAGATGACGATGTGATGGAACGATTTCAAGTAATATAAAAAGGAAAAATCTATTTGGTATTTGTTTTACTTTATTTATTATCGTTTTTTTTTTTGTTATTGTATGATTGCACGGTAAAAAAAATGTTGGGATACACCGAAGTTAATGGGTTAGTTCCACCACTGCCCACCACCACATCGGGTTGCATTTTTTCTTAAAAGTGTCAACATTTTCCATGATTTTTAATAGGGAGTTAATATTTATACACATAGATATATACAGAAAGATAAAATAAAAAATTATGTGAAAATAAGATTTAGAGGTGTGAGAATAATGGGAGCCTTTTAATAACATAGAAGTGTCATGCATTTTAGTTATAAAAACGTTATTAGAAAATGCTTATACGGGTGCCAACGTGTCATTTCCCATTCTCTTTCTCTCTATGGAAAAGGAGCCTAATAAGATCACCCGTAGTGGTAAGAATTTTAGGCGTGTTTTTGCTCAATAATATCATAAAACGCCCCGTACATCCCGCCCCCGGGGTGTTTTTTTGTCCAAAAATGTGTGTTTGGCGTTTTTTTCACGCCTCCTCCACTTGTGTCTGACCAAGAAGAAGCTTCCAACTAATATTATTTGTTTTGTTTTTTTAAAAGATGATATTTGGGTGATTATAGTTAAAAGCATTATGAGGCATGATACCACTACACCCTTTTTTAACTTCAAATCCCATAATACCTCATACATATGTCACATATCAATTCATTCACAAGAGGAAGACATTAGTTTCAACTCAAGCCCCCATTACACATGGTCAAAATGACCATCCAAAAGGATTAAAAATTAAAATGCTGTCACTACAACGATTTTCATTTTCCCCTAAAGTAGTCCAGCCCATGAATTGAGTTTTACGGGCCTTTCTTTTAATCCAAAAGGAGACCGATAAATGACCATCCAAAAAGTAGTCCAGTCCGATATTTTCTTTCCTTTTTCCGAACGAGGACTATTTTTTTTTTTAATAAAAAACATCTTTTTGTAATTCAATTAATTTTTATAATCGCTTTAATTAAGTTACATCAAAACAGAAGATAGACGGGTAATAAGCTGCGCCGCCACCCTTTCCTGAATTGTAAATTCTAACATTCTAAAGACAAACCCCTGTCTCCTAGGGCTGAACAATTGTTGTGGACGACCTGTTGGACCCTGGTCAAGAAGTGGATAACTTCTGGCGCTAGGGAGCCAAAAGTATCAAAGGCAAAATGGACAAAGACATGTTGGTTCTCTGCGCAAGCTTTAGCGTGCTTATCCACTTTCTTTGATTCTGCCTTTCTTGATGCTTGTCCAGCTACGAACCCGTTTTCCCTTAAACCAACCAAATGGGAAAACCCCGTGAGGTCCACACAAGCATGTCTCCCCCCAGCCCAACCAAAGACAAACAGATCCGCTTGTCGCAAAGTAGATTATAAAATAGAATAAAGGGCCAACAGGAAACTAGGAATCCTAAAGGAAAAAAATGAACATTACACAGTTCTTTCATATTGAGGCGGCTATTTTTATTAGATTATCAGTTCTTTCATATTGAGTTAACATGACATGTCACCATTAACACCCCAAATGTTAAAGTACACCCTATGGTATAAGGCTTTTTCATTTCACTCCCATATTTTCCTTTCCAGATTGGTACTTGGTGATGGATCCAGAGGATTTCTGGGTTCCTATTTTCTACTTTGTTTATTTGTTTGTGAAATTTCTGAAGGATATACTTTTTTTTTTCTTTTATACAATGATTATAATCTACCTTAATTTTTTTAGACAAAGTGTTTTAAGTTTGTTCATTCAAAATTTCAAACAATCTTCATGAACACAAATATAAAGTGGACACGATAAACTTTCCAAATGCACCGTGACTATAAAGTTTAAACTTGATTGAGGTGGATATGGATGTAAAGAGATATCCAAAATTATAATCATTCTCATGATATTTTACCAAAATATAGAGTATGTTGTATTTAAGAAAGTATATGTTATATAACATAAAGATACAATTGAAAACATGTTACATAGTAGAACCAATTGGTTTTACATGTAATGTGTAAAACCAAAGTGAATGTAGTAAGAAAAGTGAAGTTTGGACTCATTTATTAAATGAGCTTATATTTAGGCATGAAGTAGGGTTTGTGCTCGTTTAAACTTGATCATCCGAGCTTTTAGCAAGCTAGTCTTAAATAGCTCATGAGCGGTTTGGCCCATTTTCACCCATAAGTAAAAGTTCTATCAAAGAAATTTTGGGCAATATATCGTGGTAATTAGTAAAATGAAATCAGAGAGGATTATGTGTGGGCGTTCGGGAAACAAAAGTGAAAGTGCACTAATTTTAACGTTATTTTACTAATTTCACGAAAATAACGTTAAAAGAGGGGATGGTTAATCATGCATCATGTGGTGGCGTTAATAGTCGAAAGACAAGGGGGTACATGCACTAATCGGCATTTGTCTCATTTGCTGAGTATATGTGCCTTATGTCCAAGGCTTGATGCAAAACTTCTATCGAGCTGCGGGTCTCACCGGAAGCAGTCTCTCTATTCCTACGGGGTAGAGACAAGGTTGTCTACATCTTACCCTCCTAAGACCCTACCTTAGATTTGTTATTGGTGGGATTTACTGAGTATGATGATACTCAGTAAAGCTTTTCATGCGGTGGTCTTGGTAACAATTTGGTGCTTATGGAAGACGAGAAACGATATTGTTTTTAGACAGACAACTCCGAATACCACGAAGTTGTTAGATGAGATTAAAACAATGGCGTTCCTATGGGTTAAGAATAGATCTAAATTGGCGACATTATCGTGGGAGGTTTGGAGTCGTTTTAATTTTGGTGGTTAGTCTTTTCAATTGTAATGGTCTAATGCGCTGGTGTTGAACTTTTGTATATTTGGTGGTAGCATCTTGCTACGTGTTGAATAAAATTTTTGTCGGCCGTTCAAAAAAAAAACTTTAGTTTAAAAATAGAATATTTTGTATTTGGGTCCCTGACTTTTTATTTTTGTTGTCAATTTCATAAAAAAAAGTAAAAAAAGACGTGAATTTAAATTTAGCCTACCCCTTTAAAATCACCTTTAAAAAAAAAACAACGCCTGAAAAAAAATCAACGCCACGCCTGAAAAAAAATCAGCGCCTATTTCAAATGGCTAATCTTCAAACGGCTTTGTATTTGTTATTGTTGTCCACTCAAGGACCAAGGTTGATATTTTAATAATATACTATTTTTTTGAACGGATCTCATGTGTAAACTCATCCTACTCGAGACTATATCCAAGGTCGATTCCTCAATCGCCATGAGACTGTGCCCCCGATGAACAGGAACCGGATAGAATCCGTAAACCCTCGCCCCCCGCCAGGTTTGAACCCGGGATTAAAGCACCGATTCGTCCCTTCACCCAGATGTCCCTTGAAAATGGCCCAAGAGAGAATCGAACATGCGTCTCCACTAGGAAGGGCAGACCAATTTACCACTAGACCAAGTTCTCAAGTCTCTAATTAATATATTATATTAAGTTAATTTGAACTACGAAAACGGATTTTGGTTTCAATAGTTAGGCTAGTGGGTGTAGTATAAAACCCCTAAGGGCTTTATCACGCCACATCAACGCCACGTAGGTTTCATGTCACTTGGGGGGCGTTAAACCCTCTCTCTTTAACTTATATCCAATGGGATAAATCCCCTTACCTATTAATAAAGAGAAAAGGAACAAAAAAATGTGATTGGCTCTTGAAAAGTGGCCCCCACATGTGCAGCCATTAACGCCTGTTAATGGCATTACGAAAAGGACGATTGCGCCCCCCCTTTAGCGCCCAGAAAGTGAATTAGGGACATTGTAGGGCGCCAAAGAGGATGAGGTGACAGAGGGCTCGGAACCAGACTCACCGGCCTTACTGTCATCGGGCCTTAACAGGTCTACCCCAGGTAATAGAAGTATTTTCGATCAATAAAAAATCAACACCGGAAATAGTAAAATAGCTAAAAGAATAACCACTGACGTGATGTCGTGGTCACAATCAAATTTAATCCAATTACTACTAATAGCTAGCGGCAAGTGGGTATCGAACACAGGGAGTTTCTGGAATATGTGTTATTTCAAAGTTTATCTAAATTAACTAAATTAAACTAAATGCAAGTAAAGTAAATTTCAAGAGTCGATTAGATTGAATTGGTTTTAAAACTAAAATTAACTAATTAAATTGTAAAAGAAAAGTTTTGGTTGTAAACAAATTAGAGACGAATGACCATCCTAGACTTCCGGTTTCAATTGACATTCATGTTATCATTCCACTAGAAAGAACTACATAGACATAGTTCATGTGTGACTACTTGCAGTGATGAAAGAGAACTAAGTACTCAGATTCCTAGAACGTGAGGTTGTTACCCGATGATCAATCAACCCTTACCCAAGCCTAACTATACCCATGATATCTCGATTGCCAACTGCACCAAGAACGTATGGTTTCTAATTAGATTAACATAAGAATCAACAAGTTACAACAAATCAATCACACACCATAACAAACTAATCATAAAGATAAAGATTGCTATTCTAGAAATTAAGAAATCCAACATCAAATGTCTTAAGCAAACCTTCAATCCAGGATGATCACAAAGTGTTTAGCCACTCATGGATTGAATCAACATCATAACAAAAGTCTTAATGTTCATAGAAATCACTAACAGCAAAACAAGGATCAACAATTGTTCTTCAAGCTCAAAATGTCTCCAAGTGCTCTCCAATTCGTGTGTCCAACAAGTGTAACCGATTCCCCATGATAAGACACCTTTAAACTTCATGAAATGAGCATTAAATGAGGTAAGTTACACTTTTGGAATGGTCAGCGCCGTAAGCTACGCCGCCTACCGTAGCTTACGGCGAGCAACACTTCTTTACGGCAGATGTATACTGCCTTACGACAGTGGCATTTTGGACAAGTTGGGACCATAACCTACGGCAGTAGCCGTAGGCTACGGCGCTGAATATTGTTTCTTCTTTGTTTCTTCATCAAATCTTAACTTCTTCAAATCTTTGACTCCCTAAACATCCAGCATCCATCTAAACTCCACAAAAGCTACTCCTTATGCATATTAACACCTGCAATTTCACACAACTAGTGATTACCAAATTCAAACAATTAACCATAATAAGCATAGAATGTGCATAGTATTGAACCTTTTAAGGGTTGTCCTACGGACCACCCGTCACATCCCCACACTTACCCGTTGCTTGTCCCAAGCAACCCATTCAAAAACTATTCATAACCACAAGCGATCAAGCATGCAAACCAAGCTAAAATGTACCGTCCTACTAACTTTCAATCATACCACAAGACACACCCCTCACAAAAACTCTCGGTGACAAGAAATATTAGCACATAATGCTAAACCACTCAATGCGTGTGGGTGTTTGTACGACAATAAGCTTGTATAAAAATCAACTTTCCTCCTAACAAATACTTAGCATGCTTATGAATCAAAAGGACTTACGGGTTGTAACGGGGCTAGGTGCAAAGGTAGGAACATGGTGGGATATATATGTAAGAGCTAATTGATTTGACCCGGTTCTTATTTCTACTACTAAACAAAGCAAACACCCAATATATACACAACTTCTCCAACATTCTCAACTACTATAACAACTAATCACTTCTTTTTGTATTTTTCTCATATTTTTCTCTTTTTTTTTCAATAAAAATAGAAGACTCGCACTATATACAAGAACATCAACATTCACAACTAAACTCCTAAACCAGGTCATCTCAAAAGGTAAAATTTTGTAGGAAGTAGGTTTGGATCACAACCGAATGGTTTAAGGCTCAAACATGGCTTTCTAAAGACCAAACCCCCACCCCTCACAATACCAAGCTCATATATGTAAAGTATGAGGTCCAACCCACCAATCCCACACTCTCACACGTCTAGACGAGGCTTCCTAAAAGTCCCCTATCATTTTCAAAAGCATACTAACTCTAGGATTTAACAAGGATTCATACACAAGTTCTATTAACACAAGACACACACCGCCACTCAAACAAAGAAATATATATAATAACCATATGTGGCTCAAATTCTCACCAAGAAAAGACTAGGAATAGGTGTCGGTGTGTCAAGTGGAACAATATCAAGTTTTCAAATTTTGACAATTTTCGCTTGGCTTTACAAAAAAAATTTAAATTCTCAAAAATTCCCCCATCCCCACACTTGGGATACATTGTCCCAATGTATGGTTTTGAGGGAAAGATCGCTTTTAACCAACAACATTAGCTCTCGCTAATACTCTCAAATCCCAAATTTATTTTTTTGTATGTTTTTTATTTTTATGAAAATTCAAACACACCACCACTAACACATCCCAAAAATCACATCAACATCTAAACACCACCCGACGTCCCAACCATAAACATAGACATACAAAATGGAAATATACACAAATATACAAAGGAGCAAGATACGACCTGGCTAGTAGTATTTTGGATGTGGAGGCCCGAAGATGGATGTCATCATGTCGTTCCACTCTCCAAACCCAAATGCTCCGCTACTGCTGCTGCTTCCTTAATCGCCACTTTGACCCACCTGCTGATAACTCATGGCGTGTGGATCCACCCATTGAGAATGATGCAATAGTGGGGTGGGATACGACACATTACCATCATATGGTGGCAATGTGGTATAATCCACAACTGGCGGGTCAACTTCGAGTGGTTGGCCCGCATGCCACTGATCATGCAAGCGTCTCTGGCGGTCGTCTAAGTAGCGATTATTCATCTCTTCTTCGCGGGCATACGTATGAGCACGATTCCACTGCTCATTTCTGTCATAGCTCTGCTTCAGAGCTCTCTCCATACTAGCCCCCATAAAAGTTTGTTGATCAAAGAGCATCTGATTTGGTTCAGACCATTCGCCAAAAGTGGGTGGTCGCCTCTGTTCAATAATCTGGCCCATATTCCCCGAATGAGCCCAATAGGGATCATATGCCGGTTGTGCATAGTCGAATGCAATACCCACATATCCTGACTGTATACCTGCTCCCTGAACTCCACCTAGGCCAGCGCCCCCCATTGGAGCATCAACCATGAACGTGTCTTCCCGATAATCATCGTCACCACTAACCTCTTCATCAGTCGTTTCGGGCTCACCAGCCTCGTCCGGTCGTAGTGGTCTCGCATCCGCTTTGATAACTCTCCATCTTCTCCCATCGGTCTTCAACTTATGATACCTTTCTGATTCCTTGTACTCCCATCCTGATCCCAAATTCTTTATGTCAAACGGGCTAAACCTCTTATAAGAGCCTTTTTCATTGCCTTCAATTGCCCCATATTTCTTTAACAATGACGTGATCAATCGGCAATGGGGTATAATTTTTCTTTCTCCGCTATTTTGGCTCAACCAAATGTTGTTCAACACTAGAAATCGGAAGCGAACCTTGGGAGAACCATGCATCAACATGTACAAGATCGGCACCTCTTGAAACCTAACCTCCATCTTATCACCCCGCCGCAGGACGACATTGTGTGTACATAAAACCAACAACAAATTCGCCTCCATTCTCAAGTTTCGTCTAAACAATTTTCCGTGTGTAGTTCCCGGAAGGAAAAGGTAATCAAGCATTTGTTGCCATTGAGGATGCTTGTCAGGCTCATGATAGAGATCTTTGAGGCTTGGGTAGATATATTGATTGGATGGTTGCTCGTCAAACTTTGCTATTCGGCGCAAGGAATCATAAGACATCTCGACCTTTACCCCGTTACACCATCCAACGAGCTTCATCTTGCTTTGGGCTTTAAACGGGGGACATTCAAGTGTGGCCATCCACTCTTGAATCTGAGTATCATACATCTTCTTTACTTCGTTATCGTAACACTTCAAAGCTGCCCCCCAACCCAATTCTTTAAACTTTGCCGTTATCTCGAACGGCCCGAAATCGGCTTCCCGGATTTCCTTCTCACAAATAAACGCCTCACCTCTTGACTTCAACTTGTTCATTTACTCGTGAAATAAGTCATCTCTCCATTCCGCGGGTTGGTCTAGTAATGAACCGGATGTCCAATCCGGTTTGGGACCCCTTGGAGGTGCATCCTCCTCCGAGTCTGGGTCACCAACCCGTGTTAATCTCCTCCTTTTTAGTTGTTCCTCTTCCACTTGAGGTTGTTTAGACGAACTTGATCCTACTTTATCCTTTGTTTTCACCATACCTACACACATTCATAAACCACACATAACAATCCAAGTTAGTTCAACTCACAATCTTCCCCACACTTGCTTTATGTTATGGGTATAAATGTACAAAAACCAAAAATTTATCTTTTCAAACAAAAATTTGGTATGATGTCCCTACAATTCAGAATTTTTCCATAAATTTTCACTAAACATCAAATACATTTATACCCAAACATTCAATGGTTCAACAGTATCCTATCATCTATCACATACAAGCAAGTGTGTAAGCAAAAACAATAATGGAAACTTACAAACCTCAATGTACATCAACAAATAATGTGAAATTGCATACCTTGATGTTGTAGAAGATGAGAATAACAAACTCTTCAAGTTCACACAAAAACCCACAAAAACCTCCAAAATTTCGGCTCCCCTATGCTCAAATCCGACCCGAAAACAAAGGAATCTTCAAGATATAAGTATAAATCTAGATTCCTTGTGAAATTTCACCCAAAATGGACTCAATAATCACTAAAATCGGTCAAGATTTGAGGAAGCTATGAAGCTTTGAAGGTATGGATGGCTAGGGTTTTTAGAGAAAGAAGAATGGAGAAGAAGGTTTTGTGTGGTTGGGGTTGATAAATCGATATGTGGATAGGGAAAGAAGTTATGAGTTTTGATTTATTGTATTATTATTATTAATGATTTTCGGTTTTTTTTATTATATATAACCGCCGCCAGCAAGCCCAAGAGCCACCCTTCTCATCCACTCGGTGTCGTAGCCTACGGCACCTGCCGTAGGTTACGGCGACATCTGGGACAAAATAATCACCATACGACAGTAGGTAAGTGCCGTAAGGGAAAAATTTGGGTACAAGCCACCGTAAGCTACGCCGCCTGCCGTAGCTTACGGCAGCATCTGGGCGACTAGGTTGACCAATTTCTTTTTTTGTTTTTCTTGCAAAAATGTTTATGGTTCATCTATTATTTTTTTAGCTTTTCAAAATGTTTATATTTTTTATGGTTTTATAAAATTTCAAAAGCTTGTAAAATATACCCTACCCCCCGTTAAAAACCCGTGTTGTCCACAACACTATGTTCGGGAAATTCATACGAATTTCCCCACACTTGTTTCGAACACAAGTTTTAAAAGGAACTTTATTCAAAACAAAATAAACTAAGCTAAATATGTATGAACATCAAACCTGGGCCTCTTTCAAATTTCCTCGTCATCCAATGGGCGTAAAATGTAACCCACTTTGTCAAGCTCAAGATTGTTGATGTCGTTGCCTTCCAAATACGGTTTGAGCCGATGCCCGTTCACCGTTTGTTGCTTATTTGTTTGTTCGTCTTGTATATCGACATCACCAAACCTTCCCACTCTTCGGATAACGTAAGGACCCATCCATTTGCTCTTGAGTTTGCCCGCGAACATTTTCAGCCTCGAATTGTACAACCACACCTTTTGACCCACTTCGAAGTTCTTCTTCCTTAGCTTTGCATCATGAACTTTCTTCGGTTTGTCTTTGTATGCGGATGCACATTCATAGGCTTCGTCTCTAATCTCCTCAATTTCATTCAATTGCAACTTCCTTACTCGACCCGCTTCATCATAATCCGCATTAACAGTTTTTATTGCCCAATGCGCTCGATGTGCTAACTCCATTGGTAGATGACACCCCTTTCCATACACCATCCGATAAGGGGTGGTACCAATTGGAGTTTTGTAGGCCGTCCGGTATGCCCACAACGCATCGTCAAGTTTACTTGACCAATCTTTTCTATCCGTTCTTACCGTCTTCATGAGAATCTCTTTAATTTGACGGTTGGACACTTCAACTTGTCCACTTGTTTGCGGATGGTATGGTGTAGCCACTCGGTGGTTCACATTATATCTTTTTAACAATTTTCCAAAATTAAAGTTTTTGAAATGTGAACCGCCATCACTTATTATCACCCTTGGCACACCGAATCGAGCGAAGATATTGGATTGCACAAACTTACATACAACGGAATGATCATTGGTCCTTGTAGCGATGGCTTCTATCCACTTTGTAACATAGTCAACCGCAACCAACATATACAAGAACCCGTTCGAATTGGGATACGGACCCATGAAATCTATTCCCCAAACATCAAACACCTCAACCACCAAAATTGGTTGTAAAGGCATTTCATCCCGCTTTGATATGCTTCCAACTTTTTGACAATTGATACAATTCCGGGCAAACTCACAAAAATCTTTGAAAATTGTGGGCCAATAAAACCCACATGATAACACCCGGTAACCCGTCTTGTTCCCACTAAAATGCCCTCCACATGCCGACGAATGAGCATGGGTCAAAATCTCTAGTACTTCAGTTTCGGGAACACACCTTCTTATCACTTGATCGGGTCCAATTGTAACACCCGTTCTTATAATTTAAGGTTTAATGAATCTTTTACGAAAACAATCATGTAATTACGATTACATATACATCGGAAATACGGGTTTACTAAAAGTTTTACAAATCATAAGTTATTCTACATAACGTGATCGAATTCGTTGTTTAAAATTTACAACGTGGCAAAGTGCGGAAGCGTGTATCTTTATCGTGTTCGGTTCTTCGCTGAGCTTGATCGTCTTCCGGCATCCAAAAGTACCTATATTTCATAAACATGAAATACTTTAGTCATACGGGGTTAAAAATGTGTCTAAACGAATCCGGGAATTTAAACTAAATAAAATATATTTTGTTACTGGGTCCACCGTAACTTACGGTGACACCGTAAGTTACGGTAGCCCCTGAAAGTCTATCCTTCCACCGTAACTCAGTATGTAACCATCGTAATCATATCAGCTCCACCGTAACTTACGGTGGAACCGTAAGTTACGGTGCTCCCTGCATTCCATCTTTCTATTTTGCCGTTTAACGACACGAAAACTTTCGTATCTTTCAAACCGCTTGTCCGTTTGACCTACCGTTTCTTCCTACGTGATTGTAATTTGATTCTCCACCTTATGGAGTTAAAATCCAACCTCCGGTTTTACAAAATTTTAGACTCTTAAGTCTTCGGCTATTTCCCTTTTTACCAAATTTTGACCCGTTCTATTTTTATTAAACAAACGAGTTTGTTTGACCTTTATTTCCCATAAACCTATCAAGTTCAAAAATGTTTAACATAATAGGTTTCAAATTACGGATTTATATACCTTCTTAAACCCATTTTCACCCATATGCTCATTTTGACCCGTTAAGGGTATTTATGCATATTTTAAGCACCAATCTCTTTCATTCGTTTCTAAATACATATGCCCACATTTCTTATCAAATGACCTTCCACCACAACTATATTTGTGGTGGATTCAATGTGGTGATTTATATATTCCAAATTACACACTTCAAATCATTATTTTACGGCAAAGACTCTTTATAGAGACTTTTGACCAATATTTTACGTCTTTTGCTTTTCATACTTATTCAAAGTATTTATTTCATCCTATCGCTTATTTCCAAACAACCTTTATGGTTCGTTTGCTCAATTTCACTTACAAGGGCGTTTTAGTCAATTTTAGTCCTTCATTTACGACGAATGACTTTTAGTTACTTGTTTAATCCAAACTCCGATCTTTTAACTATGATTTTATTTGAAAGGGCACTAGGCCTTTCAAATATAATGACCATCGTCCGTAACATTTGGTTTACCTATTAAGGTAACCAAAAACTTATTTTAGACTTCGTTTAACTCTCATTAGCCTTACATTTAAATGAGAGTTATCTTATTATGCGTACCTGGCTCGGATCATTACATTGACCCATTTAAGTACCTTGCCTCAATATCTACTAAGTAATAGCGATGTAAATATCCACTCGATATTTATTTCTGAAATCAAACAACTCATCAAACCATTAGTCGATATTATCAAAAAGTGATATTTTCACCTTTTGACCCGTTGGTCTAAATGACCGATAATATTGGCGAGATAAAGCTTATTGCCATATCGTCTACACGACTCGTTCCGATTTACACCGCACGGTCGTTTTAACTATAATTCACCTCTTAACGCTTTTTGGCCTATTAAGGCTTACGAAATATGTATCTTTCAAAACCAATAATTATTGTCAACAAGTGTCCAAATTTCAATTTTACCCTTATTGGTTATCTTGTTCCGTACGACTACACGCCGGAAACACCATATCTCAACTTTCCATTTGTCTTGTTCGAAATCAAAACAACAAAAGGACATTCTAAACTATATGACTAGTGTAAGCTATACTTACCTCGCATCCGAACTACGCTTTTCCTTTCCTTCTTGATTTGTTTGATCCGCTCCCTCATCAAGCTTCCACCTAGCTTGTTACGCGTCAAACTATCATCATTCGTTTCCAAGGTTGTTAGTTTAATCATAATTTAATACGATTATTCCACCTTACAAATTTCATATAAAAAATTACCATTTATCGGATTATAGGTCAGTTTGAATTTTTAAAAGTCAAATGCCCATTAGTATACTAATTGCATATTCGAGTTCATCAACTAGTTTTAGCATTCTTTAATTACCCGGTAGGCGTTATCTTTAGACCACCGTTTTAACCAAAGTTCTAACCACGTTCATCATATTTAGAACTCTTTTTAATCACATTTTGTATAATAGCCAAAACATCACAATTAAGTGTTTTAACTACAAAAATTCTAGTTTCGAGCCTTCTTTGAGGCATTTCATCAAACACTTTAAGGGCAGAATTTTACATGTTTATTTATCAAGTCTCTAGCTTATCTCTTAGCCCTAATTTCACATAAATCAACCATCTTACAAAGTTGTTAACTTCTATAATTTCTGAAATCACTTCAAATTGTCAAATTATACTAGATCAACACTCTATTTCCTAGTGTTCATCAAATTTCACATAAACCATTAATCACCTACAATGGTGTTCATAGGTTTCACTACAATTTCACATGATTTCAACTTGTATTTGTCTAGGGTTTGTCCCTAGACACTATAGTTGTTCCTAGATCATCATAAGACATACATGCAACTATAATTTCAGATTTTCCCAATTACATGAGAATTTCAAGTTGAGAGTTTTTATGAAATTTTACATACCTTGTGATCCTCTTGTGATGAGGATCAGTAATCTATGCTTGATTTTCGATTTTGACTTGGTTTGAGCCCTCAATTTGTGAGTTTTGTGATGAACTAGGTTTTGATAAAGCTTGGGGTCGCACCCCCTGTTCTCTGGTCGATCTCCAGGAGACTCCAATATGGAGTGTTTATGTTTTAATTAAAAAATTTTCTAGTTTGCCCATTTTTAGTCCCTCATATTTAGATGTTTTATAAAGAGGGTTAAAATCTTGTTTTCTATTCATTCACTTGATCACACATAATTAACTAGGTTAATTATTCCTAGTTAACTTAGTTGGTTCTGGGGTTATAACCTGTTTCATTCTAAGTCCCGTAAACTCGGGCCTCTCATAACTTTATTTCCTTAAAAACATCTATTCACGTTTTATTGAATATTAGGTTTATTTATTTTAAATCCTAATATTTACCGGGTTACCGTTACTGCTAACGGTATTTTACCCGTGTATTAATAATAACGGGGTTTGATTACCAAACCCGATTTCGGGGTGTTACACCAATTTTGAACAAATCCGGTTCATCCCAAATATATTGTTTAACTTGACTGAGAAATTGTTGTCGTCTCTTCTTCGTCCAATGATTCGGAATTGCACCCTTGGCCAAATAATTCACGTAATGGGCATACCAAGGTGCAACAAAAGTAGAAACGCCTAACAATTGCTCATCGGGAAACCGTTCATTAATTTCACTCGGATCCTCAACACCTTCCAACGGGATCCGAGACAAATGATCCGCAACAACATTTTCACATCCCTTTTTGTCCTGAATCTCTAGATCAAACTCTTGCAACAAAAGCACCCAACGAATCAACCGGGGCTTTGCATCCTTCTTTTCCATCAAATATCGGACCGCGCTATGATCCGAGTACACGATCACCTTGCTCCCCCAAATCTATGATCTAAACTTGTCCAAGGCGTACACCACCGCTAATAATTCTTTCTCGGTTGTGGTGTAATTCAGTTGCGCCTCAGACAAATTTTTACTTGCATAATAAATTACCACCGGCTTCTTGTCAACTCTTTGACCCGAAACCGCTCCAATAGTCGTGTCGCTAGCATCACACATAATCTCAAACGGCTTCGACCAGTCCGGTGGTTGCAAGATAGGAGCCTTTACCAACTGTTCCTTCAACACACGAAACACTTGCAAACATTCGTCAGTAAAATCAAATGGAACATCTTTCAATAATAAATTACATAAAGGTTTTGTAATTACACTAAAACCCTTAATAAATCTTCTATAGAATCCCGCATGTCCCAAAGACCCGTTTCCACCCGAAGACCTTGCATGCTTTTTAACATTTCCATCATCTCGTTTCCACCCGAAGACTCGTTTGATATTGCCTTTGGTACCCTTTATTGTTCCCACCACGATATCCACTTTGATTGCTATAAGGTTGGCGTGAACCAAAGTTACCTTGGCTTCCTTGAAAATTCGAGTTAGCTTGATTTGAATGGTTCCCGTACCGAAAATTTGGGTGGTTTCTCAACCCGGGGAGGTAAGTGTTAGAATTCATATTATAGTTTCTACCACCCCCTCCTTGACCTTGTACAGCATGAACTTCTTCATATTGCCCTTCCACTCCTTGGCAATTTTCAGCCGCATGTCCTATTTCATTGCAAATAGCACAAACATCATAAATTTGGTTAGATGTTTGAACATTACCATCGTCTACCGCATGCACTTGAGTTCGGGTAACGGCTGGTCGTGCTCTCCTTGATGCTTGAACTTTCATTTTTGATGTAATTGCCATTTGCTCCAAAAACTCCCAATCATCATGCTCGTAGTTTGTACCAAAAGTCCCATTTGTGATGGATATTAAATCGCGAGCATCTTCAGTACTTAACCCCTGGTGGAAAGCATTCATCAATTCCCAAAGCTCAATCCCATGATTAGGGTAATTCTTGATCATCATGTTGAAACGCTCAAAGGCCTCATGAAACATTTCACCTTGTTGTTGTTGAAAACTCCTCAACCCCTTCCTAGCATCATTAGTCTTTTGAGCGGTGTAAAATTCATCTAAAAATATTTGTTGCATCTCCGCCCATGTGTAGATAGATGCTGAAGGTAGAGTGTAAAACCACTTCTTTTACTTGTCCTCCAAAGAAAATTGAAACAAGACTAATTTGACATCATCGGCTGAAAATCCTTGACTCCCAAGAGTATTGCAAATCGAGTCATATGCCTCTAAATGAAAGTAAGGTTCCTCCATTTCTAGACCCTTATATTTCGGCAAACTTTGCAATGAATTGGTTCTCACTTCAAAAGTTCTTACTTGATTGTTGTGAGGAATAACTACCGGTGAACGATTATGAGTAATTACCGGCCTAAAATGCGCTTCAATGCCTCTCGCATGTTCTCTAAGATGTCTTCTTGGTACACCCAATCGACCCCTTGGACGAATAGGACCCATTGGTCTTTGCATAGGCCCTTGAGGTACATGTGGTTGAAATTGATGTTGTGGCATCAGTGGGTATTGAATTGGCCTTTGGAATTGTGGTTGTGCATTTTGTGGATGAACTTGTTGTAATGGTATAGGACGTTGCACTTGTGGCCCTTGTGGCCCTTGTGGCCTTGGCCGAATATGTTGTGGTATAAGTTGTTGTTGTGGAATTCCACCAACACTTGGCATTCCTTGAGTTTGACCTTGTACATAAGCAAACTCCCCTTGATCTCCATCACCCCCATATGCATATCCATTTTCATCATATCCCTCATAATCTTCATACCCCTCGTCATATCCATCTCCCCCTATACCCGAAGATTGCCCAAATGGAATAGTCGAATATTGAAAACCCGACTGGTTCGATGGTCTAAGTGTAGAAGTAGCATGGACAATGGTTGAGTTTGGTGCTATTGTATAGTTTAAATATGATTGACCCGCACCTGGGAAGAAATGGGTGAGAGGTGGAATTGTAGTAGAAGGGCTAAAAGTAAGTGTCGGTTCTTCTTGAGTGGTAATGGGTTGTGTGGTGTTGGATGGTGTAACATCATGAGGTGGAGTAGGGTCGGTGGTGGTGTTAGGCATGGTAGTATTTGGTGAAGGTTGAGTGGATGATGGTATAAAAGGTGGTATAAGTTCACCCGTAGTGGGTGGTGGTGGCGGTGGATCCATGTATCTAAGTGATGTAATTGGTGTAGTTGGTGTTGTTGGTGATCCACTGATTCTGCTCTCTCTTAGCAAAATTCTGTTTCCTCTTAATGTTCGTTCAATTTTCGGATCAAATGCCAATGGTGATAGCTTGTGAGAGCTTCTAGTACGCATGCACCTGTAAATACCTGCACACTAACACACCCAGCGTAAACCAGAAAAATAACAAACTTAAAAGGATAAAAAATAACACACGTTGCGCACTACTCCCCGGCAACGTCGCCAAAATTTGACGTGATGTCGTGGTCACAATCAAATTTAATCCAATTACTACTAATATCTAGCGGCAAGTGGGTATCGAACACAGGGAGTTTGTGGAATATGTGTTATTTCAAAGTTTATCTAAATTAACTAAATTAAACTAAATGCAAGTATAGTAAATTTCAAGAGTTGATTAGATTGAATTGGTTTTAAAACTAAAATTAACTAATTAAATTGCAAGAGAAAAGTTTTGGTTGTAAACAAATTAGAGACGAATGACCATCCTAGACTTCCGGTTTTAATTGACATTCATGTTATCATTCCACTAGAAAGAACTACATAGACATAGTTCATGTGTGACTACTTGCAGTGATGAAAGGGAACTAAGTACTCAGATTCCTAGAACGTGAGGTTGTTACCCGATGATCAATCAACCCTTACCCAAGCCTAACTATACCCATGATATCTCGATTGCCAACGGCACCAAGAATGTATGGTTTCTAATTAGATTAACATAAGAATCAAAAAGTTACAACAAAGCAATCACACACCATAACAAACTAATCATAAAGATAAAGATTGCTATTCTAGAAATTAAGAAATCCAACATCAAATGTCTTAAGCAAACCTTCAATCCAGGATGATCACAAAGTGTTTAGCCACTCATGGCTTGAATCAACATCATAACAAAAGTCTTAATGTTCATAGAAATCACTAACATCAAAACAAGGATAAAAAATTGTTCTTGAAGCTCAAAATGTCTCCAAGTGCTCTCCAATTCGTGTGTCCAACAAGTGTAACCAATTCCCCAAGATAAGACACCTTTAAACTTCATGAAATGAGCATTAAATGAGGTAAGTTACACTTTTGGAATGGTTGGCGCAGTAAGCTACGCCGACTGCCGTAGCTTACGGCGGCCAGTGGGTCAACAAGTCAACATAAGCGCCGTAAGCTACGGCGCTTGCTGTAGCTTACGGTGAGCAAAACTTCTTTACGGCTGATGTATACTGCCTTACGGCAATGGCATTTTGGACAAGTTGGGACCGTAACCTACGGCAGTAGCCGTAGGCTACGGTGCTGAATATTGTTTCTTCTTTGTTTCTTCATCAAATCTTAACTTCTTCAAATCTTTGACTCCCCAAACATCCAGCATCCATCTAAACTCCCCAAAAGCTACTCCTTGTGCATATTAACACCTGCAATTTCACACAACTAGTGAGTACCAAATTCAAACAATTAACCATAATAAGCATAAAATGTGCATAGTATTGAACCTTTTAAGGGTTGTCCTACGGACCACCCGTCAACCACCTAGATTCATTAGGGTTGTCCAAAAAGCTCGAAGCTCGCTCGAATTGGCTCGTGTTGAAACTGAGCCGAGCCTGCTCGGCTCGATTAGAAAGTTAGCCTAGCTCGGCTCATAACGAGCCGGATTGACTCGGTTTGGCTCGCCTGTTAGCTCAGCTCGGCTTAGCTTGAATTACTTTACTTATAATATATTTTATTTTTATATACATTATAATATATTACAAAAAAAACTGATTATTATTTACAAGTATTTAAGAGTGTAATTTGATATCTATGACATATTTGAAGGTTGATTATCATATTAAAGAACTAATTATTGTATTTCCTTGAAATTTAAAACGTATTTTGTGTTGTTGAACTTGATTTTGATTTTTTGAAGTATAGAAGAATATTTTAGAATACGAAATTTTAAGAGCTATGTATTTATTTTTCTTTTTAAAATCGAGCCAAACCAAGCCGAGTTGAGCCAACTCGGTTTAAAACCAAGCCGATCGCAAGCTTTGATATTCAGCTCACTTTCAAATTTGAGCCGAGCCGAGACAGCTCAGTTTAAAATCGAGTTGAGCCCGAGCTGGCTCTTCTCGGCTCATGAACAGCCCTAGAGTTCATCATAAAGTCGATCTACGTACATATATTATTTTATTCGAAATTAGATTATTATAATTAATAATATTGGATTAACAGGGGGTTCTAAACAATGTTTTAAAAACCGGTAAATACTGGCCGGTTATACCGGTATTTCCACTTTCAAATGTAAATCCGGTACAAAACGCCCCGGTAAATAAGTGAAACGGCATAAGGTTTGTACCGGCGGTAAAATCCGGTATACCGGTTTGAAACATAATACCGGTACCGGCCTAGGGTTATCTTAGTCTGGGTTGTTGCTTATTTTTATTATATATATTACTTATCTTACGTAATTTTTATATATTATGATTATTCGTAACTAAACTTCTTATTTAATCTTCCTATACTAATAAATGAAAATCTTTTCTGAACACTTATCACTGGTGCTTTCTTATCTTATTTTATTATTTATCTCTTATCTTAAATAATAATAATAATAATTTAAACAAAATTAGATAAGAATAAATATTTATTTTTCTATAAATAATTTAAACAAATATTTAAATAAGGATAAACATTTGTTTTTTTTATATAATTATAAAGTTATATCCTGAGTATTACGAGTAGATATATACACTTTGAAGTTCAGTGATTGGAATTATGGTAAATTAGGAATCAAAGGTTCACGTTTGAAACTAAAATGTTATAATAAGTGAATAGTATAGCAAAGTTCATTTTCAAAAGATAAATTTTGACGACTGTATGTGTTAACATATGACATTATATTTTATTCAATATGTGCAATACACAAGTTTTTTTAAATATATTTGTTTTATTATTTATTATATAAAATTACATTTATGTAGCCCGTGTAATACACGGGGTTCAAACCTAGTATTGTATGAAACGAAAATACTTATCCTCTAGTTGATGAGGATGACGATAATAGTGAATTTCATCTTTTATGCAATCGTGAACTTGATGTATTCAACACTTAATTGGCTTAAACATATCGTACACTTTCATTTAAATGAGCTTGTTGTAATATTGTATGATTTTCGATAATCTTTTGGATTATTTTTTTATTGTGTATTAACTTTTGGATTATCTTTTAATATGTAATCATGCATTTTTAGATTAACTTTTGGGTTGATGTTTTAATTTATGAAATTATAGAGTTAACTAGTCAACCCGGTTGAACCGCTCGGTACAATCTGCTTCAACCGAGTGAACCATTTTTTAGCCTAATCAGGTTTGATTTAGAAACCGGTTTTTAAAATATTGGTTCTAAATATAATCAGATCCCTCCAACGGTTACTAATCAAACATCTTCTCTGTTATATCCAAGCAATCACTCAAGTTGAGTTGATGTAAGCCATTGGAGCCCTCTTATAAAGTCACTAATACAATAATAATAACAGTTATACAGCATTGTTTTTAATCTCTCTTTTATTTATGATATATTTTAATACTAAGTTACTAATCGTCTCATGGTCTGAGAGCATTCACAATCTCTCTCTCAAATTCTGTGAGGGAGCTTTTTAAATTATGAAAAGTGATTATAGGTGGTTGTGAGTAGAGGAGAGAGAAAATTTTATTGTTCATCTGTAAATTTGAGAGGACAATGTTCACGCTTTATAATTTTTTAATATATTTTGAAAATAGTTGTGAGTGAAGGAGAGAGAAAAAAGTATAAAAAAATATATTATTTAATTGAAAAAGAAGAGAAAATATAGTTGTTTTTCATAAAATTATATGATAAAAATGATGGAAAGGATGTGAATACGCTAAGTTAATCAGGGGCGGATGTATTATGGAACAAGGGGTAGCCTCCGCTACCGCTTGGTCGGAAAATTTTTGACGTTTTTAGTGTAAATTTTGGAAAAATTTGACGTTTTTTCGATTTCGTTACCGCTTATTTATAAAACGTTACCGCTTGGTCGGAATCCTAGATCCGCCACTGAAGTTAATACTTAACTACCTATGGCTATATCTACAATCCTTAAGAGGGAATAGTGCCAGACAAATTGGACTGCATTATTTGAAGGGCAATATGGGAGAATGAGTTGGGTAACGAAAAAAGATGAAAGAGTAAATAAAAAGCCTCGGTCTTCCGGTCGGGGCACAAATGAACCGGATAACAAGCTGGAAAGCGATGGTTGATAGATTTAACTCTAAGTTGTCGGCTTGGAAAGCCAAATCGCTTTCCTTCGCGGGGAGGGTAACTTTGGTTAAGTCGGTATTAGGCTCCCTCGCTATCTACTACTTGTCTTTATTTAAGGCTCCAAGCGGAGTCATCAATACTCTTGAGGGCATCCGGAGGAAATTTCTTTGGGGCGGGGCATCGATGGTTAAGAAAATCAGATGGGTGGCCTGGGAGCGGATCCTTAATCCTAAGAAGAAGGGCGGGTTGGGTGTTGGGGGGATTAGGGACCTAAACCTGGGCCTAATCGCAAAATGGTGGTGGAGATACCGACAATTCGGTAATCAGCTTTGGGCAAAGGTCTTGACTTCCATTCACTCGTGTCGAATGAGTTGCAACGTTGTTCCTGTTAAAAATGCAATCAACGGGTTGTGGAAGGCTATAGTAGGGGTCAATAAGGAATTCAACAAGGGCAACATAGACCTAAATGACTCCATCGTGTGCGTAGTGGGTAGAGGTGACAAAGCTAGGTTCTGGTACGATAATTGGACGCAGCTGGGGAATCTCAAAAACAGGTTCCCTCTGCTGTTTGCAAAGGCCAGTAATAAAGAGGCTAGGGTCTGTGATAATTATTCAAACTTGGACACGGGGGTGAGATGGGAGGTGGGCTGGAAGAGCCCACTACAGTCGGCGCAAGAAGTTTCGGATTGGAGAAACCTTCTGCTCGTGTTAGGGCAGCAGGCGTTGAAGGACGAGACGGACAAATGGATGTGGAAAACGGGCAACGCGGATTTCTCGGTGCGACTGGTAAGATCGACTATGGGAGAGAGTTTTAACTCAGCTAATAGTACGGATCTATTTGTGTGGAGTAAGATTGCTACCCCAAAAGTGAACTGCTTTGTTTGGAGAGCAATCAACGGTGGCATACCGACTGCGGCGGCGCTGGCGGTTAGGAATGTATGCTTTGGGGATGGGATGTGCACACTGTGCGGTATCGAAGCCGAGACAACAGACCATCTTTTGGTCAGCTGCACTTTAGCGAAGTCGGTTTGGTGGCTTATTTGCGTATGGCTGCAAGTCCCGATTCCGGAAACCTTTGTGTCAGTGACTCAGCTTCTTAGTTTCTGCAAAAATCTGCATGTGGGAGAAAGAAGGAAGCGGGTCGTTTATGCTATTTTTCTGTTGACAATGTGGACTATATGGATAGCGCGTAACGACAAGCTTTTTAACAAAAAACATTCGACTGCGATTTCAGTGCTGGATCAAGTGAAGGAATCCTCATACTGGTGGGTGGTGAAAAGGAGCAGAATTAGTAACCTAAGCCTGGAAAATTGGAGTGGAGATGCAGTCCTGGAAGTTATTTAGTTTGCTTCTGTTTTGTTTGGGTCAATTTAGTTTGTTTTCCTGTCTCTGGTGTATGTGCCCTCTTTAGCAGCTTGCTAAGTGAGGAGTTTTTGTTGTTGAATAGAGTGCTTCTTTGGCTGGCCAAAAAAAAAAAAAAAAAAAAAGAGGGTCTAGTTGCATGCATGGATTGTTTGTTTGGGCCGGTCATTCATCACGAGCCCATATTGAGTCTTCCATCAGGAAACTTTCATGAGGGTTGAGGAGTTTGTGACTTCGTATTTGATTAAAATATATACGTATTTAAACAAAATTCTATACATACAACATATACACAAAATAATAGGGGGTTCGAGAACATTTCAAGGATTTAAGCTAGAGATCGAAGATCCGACTCCAGGTTCAGAAATAGTGAGTTTCTCGGTTTGATAGAATTTTTTTTTTTTCGAATTCATGAATATTTTTTGCTATCTATTTCAGACTTCTATACTATTAAAATTCATGGGCGAGAATAGTATTTTCGCTTAATTGGTTGAGGGGGCGGCTGCCCAACCGGATGCCACATGACATCCACTAAAGTATTTTTTTTAATCTAATCGCAGCTTAGATATATATACATATGGAAACAAATTGTAACACTAATAAAGCAAGTGGTGTGGTGGAAGTGAGTGTGTTTTGTATCGGCAGACATGGACACATGGGTTCGAACCTAGTCTTAAGTAATTTGCTTTCTTTGTGATTGTAATTTATACTATACCATATAGTTATTAAATTGGCAAACTCTTGGTTTTAAATGGGCTTTTCCCTTCTAGTTGTTTTTTACATTGTACAAACTTTTGTAAAGTTATTTTTTTTTTCTTTAGATTCTTTTAGTTTTTTTTCTTCATTTGTTGGATGAATGCATGTACCATGCCAATATCGTAATGAGCCAAATTGATTTTCTTCATTTGTTGGATGAATGCATGTACTATGCCAATATTGTAATGAGCCAAATTGATAATTGAAAATGTAATAATTAGAGGTAAAAAACGACAAAGGAGCACATACAAGGTAAAGAAAAATAGTTTCATTTGTTTGGTTGGGAAATTGGATTGCAACGTGTTAACTTAACGGTGAGTCTGGTTTGCGATTTAACGTTACGTCCTGTCGACGCAATGCGCGGCGGGCAAAAATCTAGTAAGTCTATAAGGGGAAGGTTCTATATTGCAAGAACGCGAATCACTCATTTTTTTCAACTCCAAAACATAAAAAGTAAATGAAGATGTTACAAATGTAAGATTTATTGTTTCTCACGCTTGAATTCAAAACAAAATATGAAAAAAAATTTGTTTTTATATAACATACACATATGTAGGTTACGTTTAGGTTAAATTAACTTCATGTATGTAGACTATGTGTAGATAAAAAAAATATATAGTTTTTTTATGTATATATAATACACTTATAAATGTAAGAAACATAATATTTAAAAAATATAAACTTTATCCCAAAATTTAGTGATTTAAAGTTGTTCTTTTTGTTCTCACAATAATTAGTGTTCTGTAACAATCCTCATACATAGATCTAAAACGTATCTTCGATACTAGAGATATAAAAAACGTCTTTCTAAAAGATCATATATATTATTACTATATTAGAACCCCGTGTATTACACGGGCTGAATAAATGTAATTTTATATACTAAATAATAAAATAATATATCTTTAAAACCTTGTTTATTAGATGGATTGAATAAATGTAATTTTATATAGAGTAAACTTCCGTTTTGCTCCCTGTGGTTTGGTCACTTTAACGGTTTTGCCCCAAACCTTTAAAAATAGCCATTTTACTCCCTGATGTTTTGGTTTTGTTGCCAGTTTGCTCCCTGCGGGGAGCAAAATGGAAAAACAAACAATTTGGATGGAGTTAGAGGCGGGGAGCAAACTGGCAAAAAAACCGAAACATCAGGGAGTAAAATGGCTATTTTTAAAGGTTTGGAGCAAAACCGTTAAAGTGACCAAACCACAGGGAGCAAAACGGAAGTTTACTCTTTTATATATTAAATAATAAAAAAGTTATGTCTTTAAGAATCACATGTATTGTTGTACGGATTGAATAAATGTAATTTTATGATACCGGTATCGAACCAGTATTGGTATAAAAAATACCGGTACGGTCCTGTTCGGTATCAGTACATGAAGGTAAAAACCGGCACTAATACAGAAAACGCCAAAAGTTGGTGCCGAATTGATATTGGAAATCTTTTGGTTCGGGAAATTCAGTGCGGCTACCCGGTACCATTTGCTCATCCTTGATCATGGTTACCGTACGAACAACGGTATCGTACAACTTTTTTTTTTCTTTAACTTTTAATTTTTTTCTTTTTTAGTTTCAGGGGTAGGGATGAGCTCGGTGCCAACCGATACAGAATTGGTACTAATACCGAAAATACCGATTACGGTACCGATATATGAAGGTAAAAAACGGTAGTAAACCGGTACCAGAAACGCCAAAAGTCGGAACCGAATTGGTACTTAAGATCTTTCGGTTTGGCAAATTTGGTACCGGTACCCAGAACAATTTGGTCATCTCTGACCACGGGTTTCATACGAACAACATCGTTACCATACAACTTTTTTTGTTGATTTTCTTTCGGTTATCTTTTAGTGTTTTTTCCTACATTTTCTTTTTATTCTTGTCAGCAGTTCTGTTCGCAACACGCTCGTAATGATTTCAAAACACATGTAAACACAACCTAAATAACAAAAGAAATTCGCCGCAACGCGACAAATTTCTTTAAACCTAATTGATTATAAAAAAGTGTCATAGATAGTTTGAACATGTAACTTATTGTAAAAGATTTTATCATCAGTAACATTTTTTTCATATTAATATATGATATCTCTTCATCTCTCTCCCATATATTTATATATATATATATATAACATTTTCTATAAACAATTATTTAATTTTAATGGGATAATACTTAAAACAGGATAAATGAATATGAAAAACAAAAGAGTAAAAGATAAAAAGATATAATTTGTGTGATAAAAATAATATGTCTTTATCTCTAAAATTTGTCTATCCATTTATTTAGGCGGGAAAAAACATTTAAGATGACTCCATAAAGCGTCATATGTTTCTCAAATGGTGTACTTTATTATATGTATAGATATAGATGTCTTTTGGCAATAAAAAATAATTAAAAAAAACAAGGTTGGTATACTTTAATTTATTTCTGTATAGATATAGATGTCTTTTGGCAATAAAAAATAATTAAAAAAAACAACAAGGTTGGTATACTTTAATTTATTTCAGATATTTATCTAATTTAAAATTTTGACTATTAATTAAATAGTTGGTGGGTTACCGGGTTTTCCTCGGAATTGGTGGTGGACTCGGGTTACTCTCGGAGTACTCCGTTTGTCCAGTGGGTGCCCAGAGAGTGCTTGGGATTGCGTTTGTTGGCCGTTCAAAAAAAATTTAATAGTTGCAATATTAAGAGGTAACTACACGAATGGTGGTTAGTCAAATTTAATTTTGACTTTCATTAAAAGTCCGTTAAATTAATGTTAACATGACTGTTTTACATTTTAATAAACTACAGGATCTATTTGTCTAATTAAGTCAAATTATTGAATATAAAAAGTGAATAAAGAAACATATATTAAACCCAAGTTATAGGGCAACGTAACTTAAATCTGCAAAATAGGGTTCGGTTATATATAATTGCATAACCGGTAATAATCTCCCACCACCAGGGGCGGAACCACTATATTTGGACCTGTATTCGTAGTGTTTTTTCCTAGAATACCTCTAAAAAATACGAGAATACCCCTAACTAAAACCTATGATACTTTTTTTTGAACGGTGAGAATCTTAAACTTGTTGTGAGAGATCGCACACCCTCCTAAACAGAGGGCTCTAACTCCACTCTGGACAGACTATGTTGTCTTAACCGGGTGCACGCTGGCGTCAGAGTTTGGCTAACGACGTTCCCCGGGAAACCATACCACCCACTGCCAGCTGCAGGGGCTTGCCCCACCACAAGAGAGAATCTCTCTGGCGTAACGCACGGTGGACTAAAATCCTAGGTGGCTCGAGCTCGAACTCTCGACCTAGGGGCTGAGAGAACTAGCCTTTATTACCTTTATCCACCAAATGTGACACTAGTGAGGATTGAACTTGAGTCTCCAAGGAGAACCCAAGTCTTTCCAACCACTATGTGACAACTCGGGTTCTGCAGTTCTTTCATACTCTGGTATAACTTATGTGTTCGATATGCGAAACGGCTAGTATGTCCGGTGATAGTTCTATAAGTTGTGACGTGTTTATGTAGTACGTGTATTGTTATGATTTAAAGGTTATTGGGTAGTATAGTCGCACACCCCAGCCCGATCTCACACTTTCATAACCTTGGGCTATGTTGGCCGAGGGCCCACAATGGATCCCTCACCAAACCCAACCGGCCCAGCCCAATCCCTTCCTAATATGCGTACAGAAGGGGATAGGTGTGTGGGTGTGTATGATTTGGAGAGACATATCAAACCCTACTCCTCTTCTCTCCTTATTTCCTTTGACGGCAGCCCCCTTCCATCTCTTCAAAGCCTTGGTTGCGGCACCATCAAAATTCGGTTAGTACGTCTTCACTTTAATGATCGAAATCCTTTGATTGTTTGCAAATGTGTTTTGTCTGATTTAGTTGATAATCATGAGTTTAGTATGAATGATGTTGTATATCTAGTTCTTGCCTAAGGATAGTGGAGTAAACTTCTGGTGATTAACAATCTGATTAGGTCAGATTTGGATGCTGTGATGTTAATCAATGAATTAGGATTGCCTGTTAAAATTGTAATCATTGTATTAACGGTTCGGCCAGCATGTTAAAGCAGATTAGTCTTTGTTTACGAAACTGATTTCATGAATGCAACTGCACTTTGAGATGTTGTGTGATCTGTGATTTATATTAATAATCTACTAACTGTTGTCACGAAACGAAAGAGATTGTAATCGTCTGTCAGGTCTCCGACGAAAAATCATGGCGACGACGAAAAACCCGCTGTCAGGTCTCCGACGAAAAATCAGGATTTTCGTCACTAATTCTTTGACGAAGGTTAGTCCTTCGTCGAGGTTTTTCGCCGTGTCCCTCCACGACGAAGTATTGGTTTTTCGCCGGCTAGCATTTGATGAAATATGTGGGTTCTTCGTCGGACACTAGAACAATAACTGTAGGTAGCAGATTGTGATGTATGTGGTAAAGGATAGATATGCACATGGGATACTGTTGTTATGTGATAACCCTACTGACTGAAAATGAGAACTCTTGCTTGGTTGTATAGATATAACACTCCTCTGTTACTAATTGTTATGTGGACCTGTATGATGTGTATGAGATACAACGAAACTGTGTGAATTGAGTAGTTGGATTATAAAAGCCTATCGGTTGCATGGTAACAATGTTAATCAGATGAGAACTTGGACTTAACCCGTATGAATAAACAGTACATCTGTGAATGTTGATATGTGTCGCGAACATGGGATGTAGACTTGTTTGGGAACAAAACACTTGTTATGTGACTTTACGACAAACGTTATCGATCAAAGGATTGCATGATTAACAGTTACGACTTGTATAAGCACGTGTGTCTTACTTGTATGCTACTCGCGTAACGTGTATGTTGGATACGTGATATATGTGAACAACGTGAATGTAAACTGATTACGTGTACATGAACATCATAGGCTTTGACTGTTAAGTGTGAACAAGTAACTAGTCATACCGAGCAAACCAAGGTGAGTTCACTTCTCTCAAAACAAGCATGCGTCCGGTGGGGACAGTCAAACTGACAAAACTTGTAAACGGATTTTCGTAAAACCATATCCTTGTAGGTGATATGTGGCGGTTTTCAATTACCTACATCCTTGTAGGGGATGTGAGGCAGATTTCACAAACGCATATCCTTGCAGGGGATATGCATCGGTTTTCAGTAAACGTTGATGTTGGATAATACACTCACTTTCTATCACTTAAGTCCCATCATACTACCGGGTTAGTTGCTTGTAGGGCAACGGGGTTATTAGTTGATAGCGTTATTAGGTTTGGCACCCTCACGACGTACCTGGATAGGACGGGCGTGAACTAATAACTTTAAATCATGACCAATGTTTGATAGAGCATTGGAGAAGGGCAAAAAGGGCAGTCTGCGGTATCGAGTTATTATCAACATAACATAACATGAATCAGTAATCGGTAACGGACGGTTTAACAAATCAGTGAACTCACCAGCGTTGTCTGATACACTTTTCTGCATGCTTGCAGGCCTTTAGGTACATGTCATTGGAACTTGCTGTCTGGGATGCTGGAGTGGTCATGGGTCGAGTTGCATGGAATCATGAGACGCGTCAAATGGCTCTTGTACAATTGGGTTATGAAACTTTAATTAATGTAGTATGCTTTCGCTGAAATGTAAACAATGTTTTGTAACAATGATTTTAATAAATGAAAGTTTTGTTTGAAATAATGTTATGAGTTCAACGTGATTGGTGGCTTGATCCTGGTATGTCACACGCCTCGCGGGGGTTCTCGCGTGTGGTATTTTGGGGGTGTGACACAGTAGACCACAAGTGATGGACCAAAACCAAGGATACTTGATATTACTAAAATCCCATTTTTTTATAAGCCTAAACATTTTACAACCCGAAACCTTGTAGAATAATTAAGCCTGAATGATAAAATAAGCCCAAATTAACAATAATAAAATTGAAAGGAGACCCTAAATATAATTGATAAAGTTAGCCCAAGACACATAGGTAGTGTTTGGTATGTAGGAATGAGAGGTGAAATGTAATGAACTATTACGAGGGAATGAAAAAAAGTGTGTTTGGTTGCTCAACGTAATGAAATCACCCATTACATAAGTGATTTCATTCCCTCAAATTCATTCCATCCACTCCCCCTGTTTTTTTTTTTTTCCATTCCATTCACTCTCTCAGCCTAAGTCACAAACACCGCTCATCACCTCCACCATATACCACCACGGCACCACCTGTCGTCGTCACCACCCGCCACCAACCTCCGCCGACCACCACCACCGTCCTCCGCCGCCACCGCCGCAACCGCCATCGACTACCATTACTGTCACCCGCCATCGCAAACCACCGCCACCCAGACCACTACCGCCACCCTCCGTTGACCACCACCACCATCCTCCGCTGCCACCACCCGCTACCATCGACCACCACCACCCATCGTCGTCGTCGCCACCACTACCCGTCGCCACCACCATCGACGTCACCCGCCACCACCGATCACCGCCACCCCGACCACTACCGCCACCCTCCGCCGGCCACCACCACCATCCTCCGCGGCCACCTCCAGCTACTGTCGACCACCGCCACCCACCGTCGTCGTTGCCACCACCATCGACCACCATCGCCGCCAAACACAACCACCGACAACCGCCACCCCGACCACTACCGCCACCCTCCGCCGACCACCACCATCATCCTTCGCGGCCACCACCTGCTACCGTCAACCACCACCACCCACCGTCGTCGCCACCACCATCGCCGCCACCAGCCACCGCAGACCACCGCCAACCCCGACCATCGCCACCCATCGCTGCCACCGCCCATCACCGATTTAATTCATTCCTCTTTTTTTACCTACCAAACAACACAATGTAATGATTTATTCCTTTCCTGTATGGTAACCAAACAAGACTATGGAATGTAATGATCCATTTCATTCCTTTGTCCATTCCATTACCTCGTTCATTCTATTCCTTCATCTATTCCATTACGCCATACCAAACAGACCCATAGTTCTTGTCCTTTGGTTTATCGGGTAGTGAAGTTTAGCAACCACAACCGTTGAGAAATGTTTTTCTAAATTGAAGTTTGTCAAGACGGATTTACGCAATCGAATAGGCCTGGAATATTTTAACAATGCAAAGTTTGTGCGGTCGAAAAAGAAACTTTTGATAAAGTAAAAGATGATGACGTGATAGAACGATTTCAAGCTATATAAAAAGGACAAATCTATTTGGTATTTGTTTCACTTCCGACAACTCTCTCTCTTCCATGGCTGCATCCAGCTCCCTAAGTTCTTGTTCCAATAAAAGTTTTTCACCCAATTCTTTTTTCTTGCATTCATCGACCCAAACCGAAATATCTTTACGAAGACTTTTGAATATCCCCATCAACCTTGTGTCCGGATCCCCCACATGAAGCCCATCACCAATCGACTTCCTTACAACTTCACAAAAATCCTCTCGATCAAGCCATGAGTTGTAGAACCTAAACGGCTTAGGTCCAAAATTCCTATAAGCGGTCTTCAACACTAAAGGACTGTGATCCAACTTGTTTCTTTCAAGCGCTAAGTACTCCGCACTCGGCCATTCCATGAAAAATTTCCAGTTAACAAATATACGATCAATACGGCTTAATTTATCTCCTACCACAAAAGTAAATCGCCTACCTTTCAATGAGTACTCATGCAGATTCGTATTGTCTATGAAGTCGTTAAACTCATTAGCCTCCGACGAATTAAAAATAGAGTTTCGCCTTACACCTTCACTTCTAACCGAATTAAAATCCCCTGCCACCGTCCATAACCCGTCTCCATCTCCAATTAACTCACTGAACTCCGCCCACAACCCCCGCTTAGCCACCACGTTTTGAGGAGCGTACACATTGAGCATATGACTCGAAACCCCACTACCTTTGATGTTACCCGAAACAAGTAAACAGTTGGAAAATTTGGACACCTCCCTCATTGAAAAAACTTTTGGATCCCATAAAGAAAGCAAACCTCCCGATCTACCTGCCGAAGCTGCCCAATCAAAACAAAAATTCCCTCTCCCCCCAAAACGACCAACATCCACCGAATCCAAATCCACAAATTGCGTTTCTTGAATCACAATAAAACTCACCTCGTGATGAACTTGTAAACCTCGAACCCAATCCGCTTTACCTGGATTCCCTAACCCACGAATATTCAAAGAAAGAACATTCATCGTCCACCCTCTTGAAACCCTTCGCTTCGCAACACCTTGTGAACTTTTGGCATAAATTCATTCAAGTCATCCGCACCGAGTGCTCTGCCTAAATTAATTGTTTCTTCAGCTTCAAGAATAAACGGGGCCTGAACATTATCCGTAAAAGAATCTTGGACGAAAACTCCACTAACTGATTGCTCTTCAGTATCACGACTCTCCTCTCCTGCAGCCGTATGCGTATTGAGATCCGGTGTCACAAACTCCGAACTGGATTCCCTTTCCTCATTACCGTATTGACCCACGTTATTCGAAATAATCCCGATAAACTTATCCAACCCAACCGGATCGTTATCATCCCTAAGACGTTTCTTCGGCCTTTCCTGTGATCCACTAGTCTCACTCCTACTTTTAAACATTTGGTTTCTTCTAAACTCCTTACGAACCGCCGTAGCACCATCTCTCGAAGCAGTAAAAATATTCGCCGAACACTCCACATTGTTCTCTTGTCCTATACCAATATCATGCACTGAATTCGGACGTTCTTCCACACCTTCGTGATCCCGAATTTCTCCCATTTCCAACTCATCTGTACTCCCTTTCACTACATCACCACCCCCTTGTACTCCCTCCTCCTCAAAATGCCTCCGTGGATCAACATCCCTGTCATCCTCTCGCACCGACGTCTCCGAAACATCATCGAATTCCTCTACACATTCTAGAACCCACTTACCCACGTCTTCATCAGTCCACACATTAAAAATTAAACCCCTCCATCTAATGTCCACTCGATCCACTATTCTACTACAAGACTTAGTCAAAACGCCAATATAAGCGAAAGAAAAATTATTATCATCAACCGACATCCTCACCGGCTGCACAACCTTACCAAAACGACTCCCAACCATTTCCAACACCTGATCTATCGCAAGCTGGGCTGGCACACCATGAACCTGTAACCATGCTATCCACTCCTCCTCCTTAAAATTACCATCCCATACCTTTAAACCCTCAAACCAAACAGACCACGTATTTATATCCGACAAGAAACTCTCAGCATCCTCCAAGCACATAAACACTAACAAAACTGAGAATCCACCCACGTACTTAATGGCCACTGAATTCCACCCTCGACTCCTCAACAACTTCTTCAAAGACGTCAAAGTATTGAAATCGACCACCTTGCCGACTAAAGACAAATCATGCCACTGAAAGAACCCTTCCACATTGTCGTCCACTGTAATAATATCCACCTTGTTCCTGTTCAAAACCGAATCTAGAAAGGATCTCCCGCCTCTCGTTGTGTTACTGATGTCCCCTCTACCCATCGTATTAACTCCCGAATCATATTCTCCCTCTACGATATGGTTTGCATGAGATGCATGTTCCTTCATCTTGGCCTTCCCTCTCAAATCAGACTTGGATTTATCAATTGAATCCCCATCCACGAATCTTGCTAAAGCCACAAACAACTTGTACGATCCCACCCATACATCTACCATCTCTCCTTCCCACCTTTTCACATCATGAACATCCCTAAAAGATACAAACGCAAATCTTTTCCCCCACCTGTCAAGCTTCCTTGCAATATACGACCCTTCATACACACCAAAACCTCCAAAAACCTCCTTCAGATCTACAGAAGAGCACTTTGGAGGTAAATTCGAAACATAGAACTTCGTTATTACCTTGTTATTAGCCGCATCCTGCTGAGAATTCCTTCTACCTTTACTCGATGGAACGTCCTGCGACTCCTCTGAAGATCGCCGCCGTGAGGCGCCCGACATTGTCGGAGAATTAGGGTTTTGTTCTCTCCGTTTGAATAATTTGATCACGCATCAACTCAATACGTGAAAAGAGTAAATGATTGAGAAAAGTAAGAAAGTGAATTACCAGAGGAATTCCGGTAAGCGAAGAAACGACCAAACACGGTGCTTCTTTTCTTTTCTTTTATCATTTGATTAGCTTATAGCTTATTTTCTATCATTACACCCTTACACAAATAAGCTTCTTCAAATAAGCTAAAAAATCATCTTCAAATAAGCTTCTTCAAATTAGCTTACATAAGTTAATAAGTATAAGCTTAAAAAGCTAAACCAAATACCAAATTAAGCTTTTTTTTGTAAAAAAAAAAAAAAAAAAAAAAAAAAAAAAAACTAAAAAGGCTATAAGCTTTGTTAAAAAAGCTAGGCCAAACACCCCCAAAATAACGTTATGGCATATCTTTTTGTATTATAATAAGAAAATAATAAAGATACGATAGGAACCTAATTTTGACCAAATAAAGCTAATTAACCATTCTTTTGACAAATTTTATGCAACTAAACATACTTAGGCAGGGATACTTTAAAGTTCAGAGTGAACTAGATTGTTGCCAAGGTTGTGCGTTGCGGCGGCGACGTCTTAGTTGTTTATAGATAGCGGCACGTTATGTGATGTGTTAACCATATGAAACGTGTGTTTCGACGTATCCAGTCTATCTCAGTGTACCCTATATAAGCATTGTAGTTACAGCGTACGACGATGAAATTAACGTGGGGCCCCCGCACGTGACATTACGTGTTTTTTACTTTATTACATACTTTACGTTCGTGACATTAACGTTATTAGACATGGATAAAAATAAGAATGTGTCAACCATTGCGGTGTAGAGTCATAAAAAAGTTTAGACAGAGATGTAAAGTCGTAAAAATAATTTAGGCATTAATTTGGTAAGGTGTAGATAAAAAAAAGTATAATAATGTGTCGCACCTTGTGGTAAAGAAGAAAAAATAATTTAAACAAAATGAGGTGTGAAGTTACGAAATAGAAAATTTATAAGATCAAAGTTATCGATTATCAAAAGTTAGAAGTGAATGTATAAGAACCAACCTTATAAAATATAGTAAATAAATATTAAAGTATGTGTAAGTAATTAATATTACTAAGTCATATGTGTACAAGATATTTGAACGGAAGTAATATGTGTAAATAATTAATGTTAGTCAAGTGACAATGATCTCATAAAATTAAAGCGGCCCTTTGAGAAAAAAAGGATTGCTTAAATATAGACAGACCAACCACATAAGCAGACTTACATATTGGAGTTTTGGTGTTGGTGCGGTTAAAAGAGCTCTTGTCAAAGGCCGTGGAACTGATCATAGCTCGAGCTTTAAATGGTGCAGGTGGGTCCCTGCGAAGTGCTATATTTTTGCTTGACGGGCCGGGTTAGGTAGAATTCTTACGGTGGAGACTCTTCGTAAAAGAAACGTTTTAATCCAAGAGTCGAGATGCGGTTTTTGCGATGAAGGCGAGGATGCGGTTTCCCACCTGTTTACGGGGTGCTTGACTGCTAACTTGGTTTGGCATTCGATCAGTTCTTGGTGTCGGGTTCCGCAAATTTTTGCGTTTTCTTTCCAAGATCTCATGAGGTGCACTTATTTAGTGGGTTAAAGGATCCAGAGAAGTCTATTCTTCATGGGCTGATTATAATTGCAAGTTGGAGTCTATGGAAGGCTAGGAATGAAGCGAGGTTCAGAAATAAAAGGCTCAGAATTGAAAAGGTCATAAGCGATGTGAAGTCGCTGGGTTTCTTGTGGGCTAGGAATAGAACAAAGTATAAGAATTTGTCTTGATGGGTGGAGATACAATAGGAAGTTTATTTGGCTAGAAAGACTAGGAAGTGATCTTGACCATCCATCTAGTTAATCAAGGGCTAAGATTAAATCAGGGATATTGAAGGAAAGAAAAGAGGCGCGTGAGTTTGTTTAGGGGCATTCTAGTCAATCCAAGCCAATAGTTTCTCTCTCCTCCAATCCCCCCCCCCATTTTTAAACGTTAATAACTCTTTCATACGACATTATTTTTTTATAAAAATTGCACCAAAAAAACGAGCGTTTTTTTATCTTTAAAACGAGTATACTATTGCTATATTTTCAAAAAAAAAAAATTAAAAACCCAGTTGCGTAAAACGCAATAGAAAAACCCTCAGTTACGTAAAACGCAATGAAAAAAAAAACCTAAAAAATGACATTTTTCTAAAACGCAATGCACCAAAACACAAAGAAATGACTTATTTGTAAAACGCAATGGCCAGAAAACACAAAGAAATGTCTTATTTCTAAAACGCAATAGCCAAAAAAACTCAAAAGAAAATGTACTTTCTAAAACGCAATGGACTAAAAACACATAAAAATGTGTTTTACCTAAAACGCAATGCACAAAAAACACATAAAAATGTGTTTTACCTAAAACGCAATGCACAAAAAACACAAAGAAATGTCTTATTTGTAAAACGCAATGGCCAAAAAACACTTAAAAATGACTCATTCTAAAACGCAATGAACTGAAAACACCTAAAAAATGTGTTTTACCTAAAACGCAATGACTAAAAACACTTCAAAAATGTGTTTTACCTAAAACGCAATGACTAAAAACACTTAAAAATGTGTTTTTTTCTAAAACGCAATAGCCAGAAAACACATAAAACTCTCTTATTTCTAAAACGCAATGGACATATAAAACTGTCTATGACTGTGAACTGTCTGAATTGTCTACGAATTACTGTCTTCGAAATGAGCTCAACCCCAGCCAGGGGCTCTGCCCCTTGGACCCCGCCAGGGGCTGCCGCCCCTGGGACCCCGCTACCAGGGGCGCTGCCCCCGGACCCCCGCCATGATCGTAAAACGCAATGAGTAAATCAAAAACCCAGATCGTAAAAATGAAATTAAAGAATTTCTTACATGGATCGAAGTGATTTCTTCAACATTTGACGAAGTTTGAATGATAGAAACACTTATCAGCGCTCGAATCGAACGAATCGAGTGATTATCTCCAAAATCACCCGAAAAAACAAGTTTTTTTATGAAATTAAACTGGGTTTTCTTCAAAAAAAAAAGCTGAAGAACACGTTGATCAGGTGTTTGAATCATTGATTTGTGATGAAAATCGCACTATAATGTAGTGATTATTGAGATAGAAAATGAAGAAATGGTTGAAGATTGTGGGTTTTGAAAATGGTGGGTTTTGAAGTTACTGGGTTTTGAAAAGGAAGAAGAAAGGGTTGGATTGACTAAAATACCCTTCCTCTTTATTTTAAATGTTGCCACATGTCCTAATCCTATTGCTTCCTACACTTCCTAGCCAAAATAAACTTCCTATTTGATCTTTTCCCTTGTCTTGATATAATTGGTGTAAATTTGTAATTATGTAGTTTTGGTCACTGTTGTAAAAGTCGGATTACTCGGCCGAGTACTCGGCGAGTACTCGGTCCTCGGACCCCCTCCGAGGCGACTTCCTCCTAGGCGGTCTCAATTAGTCGGCCTCGGGATTACTCGGGAGTACTCGGTGCCTAGTCGGCCTAGTCGGTCTAGGCGGTCAACGTGGTTTGTTGACTTTTAATCGGTCAAACTCGGTCAAAATCGGCCAACTCGGCCTTGTACTCGGACTACTCGGCCTTGTACTCAGACTAGTCGGACTTGTATTCAGAATATTTGAACTTTAAGCATGTTTCATTTTAAATTATACTCAGTTGACATGAATTACGCTTATTTTAACACATAAATAATATATAACAATTAATTTTCTTTATATTTACCATGTCCGCGTACTCCCCGAGTACTCTACGAGTACTCCGATTACTCTCCGAGTACTCCGATTACTCCCAACTCCCCAGTCGGCCGACTAGGGACCGCCTAGCGACTTTTACAACACTGGTTTTGGTTGTGTGTATTGCCTCCCGGTTTTCGGGTTGGTGTTGTTTCTTGAAAGATATGGCTCAATCCTTGATCCCTTCTCATTCATTCGAAATACATATATACACGGTACAAATCCCAATAATAAGGGAATGAGATAAATACAAATCAATTCCTAAAATACATTACTAGGTCTATTCTATTACACCCCCGCAGTCGAAGCTAGAGGTGGCCGAATGTTGAGACTGGACCTGAAATCATCAAATAAAACCTTCGGTAATCCCTTGGTGAAAATATCAGCAATCTGAAATCGCGTTGGAGTGTGCAATATACGAACTCTGCCACGTTGAACTTGCTCACGAACAAAATGAATATCTAGTTCAATATGCTTTGTACGTTGATGTTGAACCGGATTGCCAGAGAGATAAATGGCGCTAATGTTGTCACAATAAACTAGAGAGGCAGTCCGAAGAGGGTGATGTAGCTCTAGAAGGAGATTCCGCATCCAACAAATTTCAGCAACCACATTAGCAACAGCTCTATATTCAGCTTCGGCACTAGAGCGAGAAACGGTAGACTGCCGTTTAGAAGACCAGGAAAGAAGATTAGGACCCATGTAGACGCAATAACCAGAAGTGGATCGCCGTGTGTCTGGACAGCCTGCCCAATCAGCATCAGTATATGCCCGAAGAGAGAGGAGGGTACATGGTGACAGTGTGAGGCCATATGAGGAAGTACCCTGAAGATAACGAATAACACGCTTGAGAGCGTTCCAATCATCGATAGTCGGGGCATGCATGTGAACACATATCTGCTGAACCGCATATGTGATATCAGGTCTTGTAAAAGTGAGGTATTGAAGAGCCCCAGCCAAGCTACGATATAATGTTGGGTTATCAAATGGTGAACTGGACGTGGTGCTGAGCTTAGGTTTAGTGTCAACTGGGGTAGCAACTGAGTTACATGATTGCATACCTGCTCGAGCAATAATGTCTTTGGCATACGATTGCTGCGATAAGAACATGGCGTTGGCAGTGCGAGTAACATGAATTCCCAAGAAATAACTGAGCGGGCCAAGGTCTTTCATAGCAAACTCGGAGGTGAGAGATGACATGAGTAATCGACGAAGAGCATCAGAGGAGGTCGTCAGTATGATGTCATCGACATAGATTAGTAAATACGCGGCAGCACCCCCGTGATGATATGTGAATAGAGAATTGTCGCAGCGACTTTGGATAAAACCGATAGAAAGCACAAAATCCGTGAATCGTTGATACCATGCTCGAGGCGCCTGTTTGAGTCCATATAGAGACTTTTTAAGAAGACACACGTGATTAGGGAAATCTTTGTGACGGAACCCCATCGGTTGGTACATGTAAACGGTTTCATGAAGATTCCCATGAAGAAAAGCATTGGTGACGTCCAGTTGATTTATTGACCAAGACTGAGATAAAGCTAGCGCTAAAACCGTGCGAATAGTTGCGGGTTTGACTACCGGACTAAAAGTCTCACCGCAATCCACACCAACTTCTTGTGTGCGACCGTCACAGACCAGACGTGCCTTGTACCTTTCCAATGTGCCATCCGACCTGTATTTGTGCCTGAACAACCACATACTGCGTATAACATGCATATTTGCCTGCCTCGGAACTAGTTCCCATGTGTTATTTTTAAGTAAAGCATTAAATTCGTTTGTCATGGCGTTAAACCAGTCCGTGTTGGAGAGGGTGTCCTTTGGGTTTTTGGGAATGGGAGAAATGGATGTACTGTGAAGGTTAAAAATTTGTTTAGGTTTGGTAATGCCGGACATGGCACGTGTGCGCATAGTCCGGGTAGGAGGTGGTGGAGGAACAGGAATGTTGTTGGGAGGAGTGGGTGAGGGGCTGTTATGCGGGTGGGAGATGGGTTCAGTGGCAGCGGGTTGGGTGTCAGGTGGGGCTTGAGGCAGTTCGGGTAGGGTGGTGGGTTGGGAGCCAGTTTGGGCCGGCTGGGAAGTAGGCTGAATAGAGGGATGGGCGGTAGTGGTGAAGTGCGGAGAGGAGGTTGGGCCGTGAGGTGTTTGGGCTGAAGTGTGGGTAGTGTTGGAGGGCGAAGAGGGGTGTGGGCCTAGAGGTATTTGGGCTGAATTGTGGATGATTGGGGCTTGAATCATGGGGTTGATGGGGGCAGTGGGGTGATTGGCTGATGGGTGTCGAAATAAAGGGTGAAGTGAAGGGTGAATTGGGTCGTCCAAAAAATCATAGCTTTGGAGCGGGGTTTTCGGTTTGTTTGCGAAGGGAAAAATGGTCTCGTCAAATAGAACATGACGATTTATGGTGATTTTATGTGTGGAGAGATCAAGACATTTGTATCCTCGATGGTTTGGAGGGTAACCAAGGAAGACACATGGGGTGGAGCGGTATTCAAGTTTGTGGATGGTGGTGTGGGGTATGAGAGGGTAACAAATGCACCCAAAAACACGTAGGTGGTCATAAGCGGGGTGGATTTGATATAGTCGTTTGGTAGGTGTTTCAAAGTTGTGGACTTTGGAAGGTATAATGTTTAAGAGATAAGTGGTAACCTCAAGGGCATGAGACCAATATATGTTGGGCATGGAAGAGTGGGCCAAAAGGGTTCTCATAATGTTATTAATAGATCGGATTTTTCGCTCGGCTTTTCCGTTTTGAGAGGAAGTATGAGGACAAGAGAAACGAAAGTTCATACCATTATTTTTGCAATAGGTTTGAAATTGATTGTTGACATACTCACGACCATTATCACATTGAAATTGTTTGATTTTACGGTTGAATTGTGTTTCAATGTAGTTTGTAAAAATGGTGAACATGGTAAAGACATCAGATTTGTTTGCTATGGGGTAGGTCCATAAAAAAATGGTGTAATCATCTAAAAATAAAACATAGTAACAGTGTCCCCCATTGCTAATGATGGGAGATGTCCAAACATCACTGTGAATAAGATCAAATGGCATTGAGGTACGAGTAAAGGAAGTAGCAAAAGGAAGACGAATGTGTCTCCCGTAAACACAAGCACGACAAAGTTGATGTTTATGTGAAGTACATTTAATAGAAGATGTAGTTTTTAAATTTTGTAAAACAGCGAGGCCTGGATGACCGAGCCGTTGATGCCAGATGTCATGAGAAATAGCAGCAAAGGTTGAAGCGGTGGAAAGTGGTGTGATGTTGGACGGGCTGAGAGTGTAGAGATCCCCCGAGCTATTGCACCGTAGGATAGGTTTCTTGGTCCGGAGGTCCTTCACAGTAAAACCAAAGGGGTCAAATTCAACAGATAATTGGTTATCAGTGGTAAAACGACAGACAGAGATTAAGTTTTTAACAAGGTTGGGTGCATAAAGGACGTTTTTAAGTTTAAAAGGCGGGAAAGGTGGTGGTAATGTGATGTCGCCCTGCCCCAAGACCGGAATGGTTTTGCCATCACCAACAATAATGTTACGAATTATGCTTTTAAAAATAGATGAGAACATAGTGTGTTGAGGAGACATAGTACCTGACGCCCCGGTGTCCATTGTCCAGGAAGAATCATTGTGCTGAAGTGCCAGATTGTAAAGAGCTTGTGCAATGTCCGTAGGAGAATACCCGGCGGTGTATGACTGAGCCGGGTTGCTGTTGCCGCTGCTAGTGGAAGACGGTCTGGGCCCGAGAATACCTTGGGCCGGGTTGAATGTGTTAGGCTGTTGGGGTTGGGCTGAGGGGTAGGGGCATGGAGGTGGTGAGGTCCATTGGTTCCAAGGGGGTTGTGGGCCGGCCCAAACATGAGACTGCCAAGCATTGCCATTTGAATAATTGTTACTGCTGTTGTTAAACCGACCACGGCCATAAGAGCCTCGTCCACGACGACCGCGCCCATTCCCACGTCCCCGTCCCCGGTTTCGTTCGTAGTGGTCACTACGAGTTCGATCACGTGTGTCGGTGCTGGTACGGTGTGAGTTGTCCGATGTGGTGATGAGTGCGGTACCCGCGGCTTGAGCCGATAACTTGGCTTGAGTCGTTTTACGCTCCTCAACTTGACAGAGACGAGAACGGGTATTGTAAAAATCTGGCAAGGGGACGGTTTGTTGGAGGATGAGTGCGATGTTTTCGTATTGATCATTGAGGCCGGTAAGGATTTGCATGACAAGTTGTTTTTCGGTAGTGGCTGAGCCAAGGCTGGTGAGTTGGTCGAACATAAGCTTCATGGCTTGACAGTAAGCGGACATGTTGGGAAATTGGTCGAGGCGGGTATTGGCGAATTTGTTTTGAAGGTCGATGGTGCGGGATTCTTGGTTGTCAAGAAAGATGTTTTGTAGAGCGGTGGTGTCATTTTTCATAATGGTGTGTAGGAGGTCCTGAGTGATGGTGCCGTATATCCATTGTAAAACAATGGCATCGATACGTTCCCATGACTCGGAATAGGTAGGTTTTGGTGGTGTCGGGTCGGTTTGTTTGTTGGTGGAGGAGGAGGACTCGGTCTTCTTTGGTTGAAGGTGATCATAGCATTCGTAAGCTTTGCAGTGATTCTTGAAAAGTTCAGCCCAAGTGTTGTAGTGGTTGGTTTGTTGATCAAGAACCAAAGGAATAGAGTTCTTGATGTTATTAACGGTGACGGCAGGATGCACAGATTGAGATGTCATGATGAGGGGGAAGGGTTTTGCGGCTGGAGATGAGGGACGAAGAAGAAGCACAGCTGCCGTAAGAAACAGGAGGGGAAAAGAAAAAAAAAAAAAAAACAAGCCAGGGTAACCTAGGCTCTGATACCATGAAAGATATGGCTCAATCCTTGATCCCTTCTCATTCATTCGAAATACATATATACACGGTACAAATCCCAATAATAAGGGAATGAGATAAATACAAATCAATTCCTAGGCTCTAATGAAGTTTACTTAAAAAAAAAAAAACAAAAAAAAAAAAAAAAAAAACCTCATAAGCAGACTTACATATTGATCTTTGCTACGTAAACAAATCCAAATCCAGTGACGGCCAGAACTTTTTGATTGAGGGCTCATAATAGAACCTTTTTTTAACAAATGGAATTACATAAATAACCTTTTTAGTGATTGGTTTATTGAGATCACATGTCTTGGAATCATTATAAATTCTTTTCATTTTCAAAATTTGCGTAGAACAAACCTTCTTCTTGCACGTTCACAAATCTCATGTGCAGCCAGGGAGAAGACATTTCGGTTGACAAGGTTCTTTTATGAAGAAATAAGGTCTCCCAACTTCCTTTCGAAAGATCATTAATGGATTTTGAGTAAAGTTCACATAACCATCAATCTAATCTTCTAACAATTCTATTTTTTTTAGTTATATTATTAATTTTAACTGGTATATAATTGATGAAAGTAAAATGCTATGTTTGGAAAATTTTTCGTTAATTATCTAATAGTAAAATAATATATAATAACTAAAGAAAAAAATATGGTATGAATTAAAAATATTTAAAACTAATATAGGGACTTATTCTATTAAAAAACTAATAAACTGGTAAAATAAATAAATAACCAATCAATTAGGAAAACTATAAAAAATCTATTTCTATTATATATAATAAATGAAAGTTATTTGGGCTACATGTCACTTAATTAGGGCATCCTCAGTTCTCTTTTCCCGCCCAACAGTACCACACTTCCATTCCTTTTATATTCTCCCCGTCTCCTTTTTTACTTTTCAAAACCCTGAATCTGAATCTTCTTCTCCTCTCCTTCTCCTGTACTCTTCTCCTTTCTTAATCAAAGATCAAACCAAATCATCTCATCATGAATCATTCAGCCTTTGTAATTTTCATGTCTGATTATACCATGAAGAGGTAATATCTGGCTTTTGTAGTTATCATCCCGAGCTATAGTTGGGAAGATTCTTTCATCTTCTTCATCTGCAAGGTTCTTCCATTTGAGGTTTGATTTCTATGTTTATAGACCTGTGTTGATTTCTTCTTATTTTCATACAAAGTTTTAATTAAACCCTAATTTCTACTCGTAATCTCATCATATGTTTCCAGGGTTGTTGTCATCGATGGTCATCAAAGTTGAAATCCGCTTACCTGCGGATAGATTTCTACCATGAACTGGTATGTTTGAATATGTTCAGAAACTAAGGGTTTTTTTCTTAACGGTGATGATATGAGTACAACATCAGTTGATTATTGATCTTTGAGTATGTTCAGCGATTATTCTTTTTGAAATTATGGTTTCATTTCCAGTTCCCGAGGTATTATCTGTTTGTAACAGCAGTGGTTCAGCATCTACAGTGGATTCAACATCTGGTGTTTGCTATTATTGTTTGATGTTGTTTGCTATTGTTGTTTGATGTTGTTTGCTATTATTGTTTGATGTTGTTTGCTATTGTTGTCAAGTAAGGTAAAAATGGCCATTCTAATTACCTGAAAATTGCGTATGATATCCTTTTAATTTTAATCGCCCAACAAGTTTTTTGGTTTGTTTCTTTCATATTTCCTTATGATTTGTATGCTATTACGGTTTGATTTTATATTGATCATCACATTAATGGTGAGTACTCAAGAATATTGGATGGTTTTATTAGTTTTATTTTGGGTATTTTTGGATGCAGTTGAAGGCATCATTTGAGTGAAATGAATGTTGATTTATCAGATGATGCAGTTGAAGTTATCTTAAATAAGGTAATAATTGTATTACATCCCTGTTGAAAAATAGAATTGATAAATTTAGGGAAAGTGAGGTTGAAAGATGTTAACCCAACAGTGGAGATCTCATTCTACAGGTTCGATAAATTAAGGGTATTCTCATATAATTCTTCCTCGATGCTTCCAATGAAGCCGCACTTTGGACATCTGTTGTCTTCAAACTTCTATTATCTATTATCTATTCTCGCTTTATATTGCAGTCTAATCACAGTGGTTTGAAATTGATATACTCTGCTGCGGGTTTTTATAGGTTTGTATTAAAGAAGCAAAAAAGTTAAATTAAACACAAAGAAATATTTTTAAATCTACATTTATAATGATTTTTGCTAGTGACTAAATGATGATTATATGTGACTCTGGGCAGATGATGATGATGTAGAAGCCGCAGTAGTTCCTACTAAACGCAAGAAAGCATCTGCTATTGCTGTAAGATAAGGTTTTATCTTACTAGAGTAATGGTCTTTCCTGCCTTTTTTGTATTTAAAGAAGCATAAAGTTTGTTTTAAAGCAGCTCTTTCTGAACAAAGTTAAGTATTAAGTATATGAGGACAGGGCTACTCTTCCACAGCTGAAGAAGTGTTTTCATGTGCTGCATGTTGGTCTGTTCACGAGAGATCAGGTTTCTATAAATCCTGCTGTTGATGCATTGAGTACTTCCACGGAGTTCATGGCGATTGTCGAAGATATATTTTGATGGAGTTTAAAGCTGAAAGCACTAAATTTTAAGCTAAAAGCACTAAATTTTTGCTGTTAGGTTTGTAAATTTCTTGTTGTTGTTGTTCTTAGATTTTAAATTGTTTGTAATTTTGTAAAGTACAATAACAAACAGTGGTTTGAACATCTGTTTGCATTTTGATCAATAGATAATGGAAACCCATGTTAGTTTGAACAGTGTTTTTAAGAGGAAAACACTGTGAGAAGATAGTAGATCATATTAAGTTAAAACATCTGTTCAGTGTTAAACAGATGTTTGGCCTTTAACAGATGTTTGGCCTTTTATATCAGAGGTTTGGACTTAAACAATTGTTTGACCTTAAACAAATGTTTGGCCATAAACAGATGTTTGACCTTAAACATATGTTTTACCTTAAACAGATGTTTCGCCTTCTGTATCAGATATTTGGACTTAAAAAGATGTTTGTCCTTAAACAGATGTTTTGCGATAAACAGATGTTTGGCCTTAAACCAAACATCTGTTTAAGGTCAACATCTATTTCACTATTGGCCAACATTTGATTGACTTTTGGTCAACATCTGTTTGAATTTTGGTCAACATCTTATTTTTTAAACAAGTACAAAATCCCAAATCACCCTATCATTTAAGTGCATTCAAGTAAAAGTGTAACACCCTTCTAGTTTACTTGAATTTAATAATATTTCCTACTATTTAGATAAAAGATGACTGATTAACATAGATTTCATAAGTACGTTCATAAGTAGCAAAGACCGTAGTCGACTAACGACTAAGTTAAAACATCCAAAAGTTGTTTGACAATTTGTTTACAATCCATAAACATAATCTAATAAAGTTTAAAACATTGCGGAAGCTTGTAAATAGTGTTCGGTTCTTCAAAAGCTAGCTCGATCATCTTCCGGTTAGTTTCCAACATTTCCTAAGATCAAAACCACAACAATTGTAAGTTTTGAATAAGTTAGAATAGATACAAACAAGTTCCAAGGGTTAACAACACAAAAAAAAATAAAAAATTTCCGGAAGGGGGGGCGCCGCGTGACGCCAAGGCCCCTCGCGTCACGCCAAGCCCCCTTTTTCACAGAATGTTCATTTTGTTGTTGCTGCAGATTTCCAGCTCCAAGTTTAATCAAGTTCTAACTTAAAATGGCCATAACTTTTGACTCGTAAGTCCGTTTTAGGTGATTCTTTTTCCTATGCATCTGTAAATTCATTACCGACATGCCTATTACAAATTTCATACCGAAAAACTTGTTTACGGACCGAAATACTATATGTCCATTTGCAATTATTCGACCCATTCTAACTTAAGCATTTTACTACCATTTAACTAGTAAACCTAAGGCGTTCATTACCCAAACTCCGGGGCTTATTATCACTGGCACTTCATTACCAAACTTATGGCTTCGTGCTCTTGTGACCATTTCCGCCAATTCCTTCTACTTACAATATTAATACTACAAAGTATCATTATTCGACCCGTTTGGTCCATCTACGGAAAATCCTCCATTTTGATGACTACCAAACGACTACAAACCAATTCTTAACCTACGGATTTAAGTAACGTACATGATTGCTACATCCAACACAATTTTTATCAACAACGCATAGTTTAACAACAATTCATCGAATGTAACGGATCAAGTTACATACCTTCAAAGTAGGCCTTTCAAACGTAGTTCGCCACCCGCTTGTCCGCTTGACGCTCCTGCGCTCTTTCCTATAGAGTTCATTTAAGACATGTTTAGAACTCTCTTTAAACCTTATATCGCATAATACACCAAAACATCATAATTATGCGTTTAAACTTTGAATTTCAGTTTTAAGCCTTCTTAGAGGCATTTTCACAAACACTTTAAGGGAAGATTTTACATGATTAAATATCAAGTCTCTAGCTTATCACTTAGCCCTAATTTCACATCATTCAACCATTTTACACAATTGTTAGCTTCTATAATTCTGAAGTTACCTCACAATTGTCAAATTACACTAGAATAACACCAAATCTCCTAGTGATTATCAAATTCTACATAACCCACTAATCACCTACAATGGTGTTCATGGATTTTACTAAAATTTCACATGATTTCAACTTGTATTTGTCTAGGGTTTGTCCCTAGACACTATAGTTGTTCCTAAATCATCATAATACACACATGCAACCATAGTTTCAGATTTTCCCAATTTCATGAGAATTTCAAGTTGAGAGTTTTCCTTAAATTTTACATACCTTGGAATCCTCTTGCGATGAGGATCAATAATCTATGCTTTAATTTCGATTTCAGCTTTGATTGAGCCTTCAATTTGAGAGTTTTAGTGATTTTTTAGGTTTTTGAGAGTGGGGAGTCGCCCCTGCCTTCTCCTGTACGACCAGACATCCTCAAATGGGTGTTTGGTTTTGATTTTTATTAAAATTAATAATGTAGTTTCAATTTTTACAACTTAGGCCCTTCCACTTTGTTCAACTTATAGTTTAGTTGCTTTTAACCCTATTATAAGCTATTTCTAGACTTGTAACTAACTAGGTTAAAATTCCTAGTTAGTAAATTATCATTTATTTATACTTTATAATTCTAATATAAAGTTTTATATTTTCGGGGTGTTACAAAAAGTGGAAATGATATTTTTCATGTGGTCCTGTTGTTTTTTTGTTTGACCTCTAATATGGGTTGATGATCTAATCCGGTGATTTGAAGACATTGTTGTTTCATGTTTATACTAATAAATAAAAATCAAGTACACTTGGATGATGTTTAAGCTCCTCATTTTGATTGTTTGGGTATAGTATTGTTGAAATTGGTCTGTTTTTGCAAACAGATGTTTATGGGCAAATATCTGTTTATGGCCAAACTTCTGTTTATGGGCAAACATCTGTTTAAGCTCAGACCTTTGTTTATGTTAACTGTGTTTATATGTAACAGTGTTTTTCACATTAGTGTTTTATAGTCTGTTAGGTTGATAAATGTTATCACCTCAGTGTTTTATATGTAACAATTTTTATGACATCAGTGTTTATATGTAACAGTGTATATCCCAACAGTGTTTATATGTAACAGTATTTATCAAATCCCTTCATTGATTTGATATGTACTATAAACTGAACAGTTGTTTCATTTTTATACTAATAAATAAAAATAAAGTATACTTGGATGATTATTAAGCTCCTCATTTTTATTGTTTGGGTATAGTATTCTTGAAATTGGTATTTTTTTGCAAACAGATGTTTATGGGCAAACATTTGTTTTAGCTCGTAGATTTGTTTAAGGCCAAATTTCTGTTTATTGGCAATCATCTGTTTAAGTTCAAACTTTTGTTTAAGTCCAGACAACTGATATATAAGGCGAAACATATGTTTAAGCCCCAACATCTGTTTAAAAGCATGTTACAACCGCTGTGTTGGTTGAAACAGTTGATTGTTAAAACTTATCCACTGCTGAAATACAACCTCTGTTTCTTCAGTCTTCGTGTTGACCACTGACTTACCAAACATCAGTGTTTAAAAAACTGTTCGGTATCCACTGATAGGAAAAAATAGTCACTGGTCACTTTTTTATTGTTGACATCCATTGATATTGACCATCAACGGTTTTCCTAAAAAACATCCACTGCTCACATTTTTATAATTGATGGTGTTAATTAGTGATATTTTGAAATTATCAAATGAAAACTAAAATTAAAATGAAATTACCATTTTACCTAATCGTTACATTGCAATGAGATAAGAGTTCCTCCAACATTGTTTTCGTTATGAAATTTAATGTTAAATTAAAAAATAAAAAATATACTTGATGACTATTTGTTGCAAATCAAATCAATAATTAATGCTAATTTCTTGAGCTTTGAACTTTTAAAATATGCAAATGTGAATTTCAAACTGACGGTTATTGTCTCTTAATTAAAGTTAAAATAAAAATTAGAAAATTCATCATGACAACTGCTTTTAAATCAGATCACTGATAATATCAGTAATTTTGAAATTTTGAAATTCAAAATATGCAAGATGGTAATTTAAAATTGACGTTCTCCTTTTTTTTTTTCCTACTTTGCATATCATTTCTAATATTTAATGTCACACCCCCAAAATCCACCATGCGGAGTATCACCGCTTGGAGGCGTGACATGACCAGGATCGAGCCACCAATCATATTGAACAACGTAATTAAGTAAATGAAACCAACCACAATACAATTGGTGACCAAAGGCTAGTTAACCAAGTTCAAATTAAACAGCGGAAGCATCAAATGTAAAACCAACATAAGTAATAAGTTCATAAAGTTTAAATGTTTAGAACTGGACATAGCAGTCCATATCCCACAACGACCTCCTCCTCGTGCAAGCTCCATAAGCATCTAACGACCTGTAAGGCATGTAACAACGAGTCAACAATAAAGTTGAGCGAGTTCACAGTTGGGTGTTTGTTTTAAGTTGTTTTCGAAAACATGGTTTGTCTTTAGCTGGCTTACTTACCGTGGGGGTTACTCCATAGTTGAAAATATGATTAACCAATTCCTTCTTTCCCAAACCATGACCCGTGGGGGCTTCCCCATGTTAACCACTAGACCGTTACCATATCGACAACTGACGAACAATAGTTGTGCCCTACGTCAATGTCTATCATCATTGACAGTTTGCCATAGTCCATTAGTACACGCCCGTCCGAACGGCACGGTGTGAGGTTTGTTAAACCTAATAGCGCTATTAACTAATGACCCGCTCGCCATCGGCCTCGGCGATTAAGTCGATATAAAATGAGGGACTTAGGTGATAGAGTTTTGGCTAGTAGTTTATGGTTGTTGTCCTACCCAAGGAGGACGAACGTACGTATTCTACCCAAGGAGAATACGCAGGATTAATATTGGCATCCTACCTATGGAGGATGGCGGTACATATCCTACCCAAGGAGGATATGTAGGTTCCATTTTAGTTTCTTAACCCATTCCCAAACTACCGGGAATCCCATGCCTTGTAGAAAGTGTGAACTCACCTTTGGTTGCTCGGTTAGACTCTCAAAAATAACTAACAGTCAAGGTCGGTCAATCAAGTCCTAGTATGATTACCATTTAGTTTATTAGTGACTTCAAATAAGCACGAAGTTCCTACACGCATCTATCACATAACATGCATCACTTTAACGGTTCATGCCCATATAAACTTCCCATCTATTCCCGTTCATAAGTAAACATACGACATTGCACATAACACTTTTATTGACATATAACATGTTAGATCATTCTCAGATAACCTACCCGACATTTAGACACGCTGTCGCAACCCCCGATCCCTTATTCCCGGGAACGGGCGGACGCGATCTCAGTTGTGGTGGTATCAGGTTATTTAATCTCGCAGCGGAATTTACATCAGGACCGTAGTTAGGAAATGTTTATCAGAGTAAAACCACCATATTTGATATTAATAATAACATGGGCAAAACCCAAGTTTCTTATTACAATACATTTATAGGGACAGACCCTATTTTATTGAATTTAAAACATCGTTTATTAGGTAACTTTTATAGTCACATTTTCCCAAGCCTTCAGTGCTCTCCAGCTGGCTTTTCACTAATTGGTTGTTCACATTGTGTTACCTGTAACGCGTTTTAAAAACATTTGTCAGTCGGAAATACTGGTGAGTGAATCCCAGTTTAATCAAGAAACATTTTATCAATTAAAACAGTATTGAGAGCGATCACATTGTTTATTTCTACACAATTACTCATTCATTATTTGCCACTCGACCGGATCTATGGCTATGGTCAAATTACCCATTGGCTAACTCGTTGTCCAATGGTAATGCACTGTCATTCAGACTTACTACTACTCGTAGTAAATTTTGTATACAAAACCCCATAATACCGGCAGTAATTGAAGAACTACAAAGACTCAATCACCGCTTAATTTCATAGTAAAACATTTAAGGTTTGGTAAAACATTACCAAAAAGGTTATCAAAAAGAGGATAATCTCACATTGCTATCTTAGGCTTCTTGTAAGGGTTTCCTGGGTATAATCTATAATTTATACAAATGTACATTGGTTAGTATCATAACCCTTTGAAATTATTAATAATACCCTCCCCGAGACGGCATTCCAACAACTACGTCAGGCAGAACCACGGCAGTTGTTACGGAACCCTAAATCAATCGGGCAGCGTAACTATTACGAAACTGGGGTTATAATACTTACAACGGAGCAGAACCTCGCTAATTAGGGGTATAATACCCGTGTATTATAAATTCTCTACAGAATTTAGATTGAGAATTGAGATTATGAGCGACGAAAAACGTAGACTGGTGGCTTTCTTATATAGTTGCTGAACTTGGTCTCCACGCGGCCCGCGTAAAGCACAGGCCAGGGTTACGCGTCCCGCGTCAACCCTGGTCAACGCTGTAGCTTAGCTGGGTCAGCTACTAGACTCGCCACGATGTCGACACGTGTCGGCTCAGGATATATCCGTGTGTGATGATCTCTAGCGGCCCGCGTACACTTAACGGGGACTCTTACGCGGCCCGCCTTAACTTAAGGTTTACTGAAATCAAGTTTCAGCCTTGATACCGCCCGCGTGAAGTTGAGGTGAGGTTCTACGCGGCCCGCCTCAACTAAACATTTCATGTTTTTAATTTATTGTATAACTATAACATAATTTGGGCTCGGTTTTCACATACGGAATATAATATAAAACATATTGAGACATTTTATAATATATTAGAGGGTCGGAAATATTATGAGGGTGTTGGTTTTACCGAGGGTTGTTACATTCTCCCCACCTTGTTTTAGAGCTCGTCCTCGAGATCTATTGAAATAAATGCGGGTATTTCTTTTGCATTTCTGACTCGAGCTCCCATGTGTACTCAGGTCCTCTTTTGGAGTCCCACTTCACTTTGACTAGAACTAGTCTCTTGTGTTTGAGATTCTTGACTTTCCTATCTTCAATCTGTAGTGGTCTTTCTACAAACTTGAGTTGTTCATTTACCTCTATATCCTTAAGAGGTACTATCAATGATTCATCAGCTAAACACTTTTTGAGATTAGATACATGAAACACATCATGTATTCCTGCCATTTCTTCTGGCAATTGTAGCTGATAGGCTACAGGTCCTATTTTTCTAATAATCTCAAAAGGTCCAAGATACCTGGGACTTAGCTTTCCTCTTTTGATGAATCTTACCACTCCTTTCCAAGGAGAAACTTTCAACAATACTTTATCTCCTACTTGAAACTCCAATGGCTTGCTGTCACGACCCCCGACCCACCCTGGACGGAATCGGGAGCCGCGAACAGCCCAGTGGTACCGGTGATTATTTTGAAAAATATTGCAGCGGAAATTTCATCAGGACCGTGAGTTAGGAAAAATTTCAGAGTTTAGAAAACACCGGATTTTATTTATTAAATAGATGGGATAAACCCATGTTTTACAAAGGTAGCTTTAATAAGGATAAATTTTATTGAATAAAACAATATTTCTTAATTTGATTTAATTAATAAAATAAGCCACTTCTTGAAGCCTTTCAGTGCCGTACCCATCTCTTACTCCAAACTACTGTAATTACCTGAAACATGTTTGAAAAAGGTTTTGTCAGCGGGAAATACTGAGTGAATCATTCTATTTACTAAAACGACTCATTTGTTATAATTTACAGTATTAAGAGAGATTACAATGTTTCTGATATCAAACCAACTACCCACAGTATTTGTCACTCGACTCATTTCGGTGACTGTGGTCATATCACCCATTGGCTGCCCCAAGGGTGACGAATATCACTAATTAGGTTCGCCCACCTAAAGTGATAACAACAGTAGTAATGTGCACAATACCCCACATACCGGCTGTAATTTGGTGATTACATAAACTTAATCACTGTAATTATAACCTTTGAAAATAAACATGATTTTGAAAATAATTTGATAAAAAGAGAATAACTCACATTATAATCATGCAGATTCATACGGCCAAAGTTTAGTCTACAGATAAGCCTTGATATATTGCAGATTTATACAGGCAGAGCTTAGCCTATAGATTTAGCTTTGTAACCTAGTGCATACGAACTAGGTAGGTAACTTAATACAGCATTTACGATAACTCACGAGATTAAAACCCTCACAACGAATGACAAAGTGCAATCACTTAAACATCCATCGGATTCACAACGAATAACAGAGTATTCCCCGAGTTCGGGTGGTACTCAAACATCCTGTCGGAATCACGACTAATGACAAAGGATAGCGCTTAAACATCCGGTCGGATAGTTTCAATCGATCGGACATTGAATCGTAGCAGTGATCGAGTTAATACCCTGTATCGTAGCATAATTCGAGCTAGCATGTGTTTGGTAGTAATCTGATGATATCTCGAGGTATAAAACGAATTTTAACGTCGAATGAATTAACAGAAATCAAGTCCCACTGCTGCCTGTTATATACCCCAAACTGGCACCCCCCGCGAGTCGCGGAAGGCACCGGGGTAACCCCCGCGTATCGCGGCGATGATCAGTCTGGCCTAGACCTACCATGTGTCTTGTATAGCCTTGGTGAGTCGACTGAATATTAATTTTCTATTTCTACAACGAGATATGAAGATAATCATCAAGTGGGGAATACCCCCCTTGAGTTTTAGGGGCCCTAATCCTGATTCTGATTGTTATGAAAATTTTAGGGATTATGCAGGATTACTTGGGTGTCTCAATTAGGGTTTCTTTTTAGACAAAATATAAATAATAATAATAATAAAAATATAATAGTTTTAGTGAGAGTTGTTATGGTTTGGGACATTTTTGAATATAATTATATTACAAAGAAAAAGGAAATAAAATAGTGAGAAAAGAAAATGGACTCACTTTGTAACTTTAGGGTTCAACTAGAAAGCCTCATGGTATAAATTTTGGGTATAACTTCTGAGCTATTTAAAAATATATAATGCACTCGTGGTAAGTATAATACCCCTAATTCAACCTTGTCCCGATGTCCCGAGACCGAATCCCAACAACTTAGTCGGGCAGAGCCCTGACATAAATTATGAGGCTCAGATCAATCGGAAAGGGTAGCGGTGATCGGGAGTTAAAATACTTAAAACGAGGCATAGCTTTATTATTATTATGGGGTGAAAATAACACTAAACATAATAAAGAAAATAAAGATAGAATTTCGAGAGTGAGGGAGTGAAAATGATGCCACAGAAAAGAAGATTGGCTTCCTATTTATACTTACCCAGTAGCTTTGAGCTTACTCCAAGAAGTACACGTACACAACAAAACTCATTCATATGAGCCTTACATGTGTATACATGCACATATTTTATGATTTTATATTTTGGTTTTAATATATATTAACATATATATCGTCCATGTCTTCTTATTATTTATTATTATATTTAATTTATATATATTATAATTATTTTAACTGCTTTACTTATTTGGCGTTTATAATTTCTAAAATATAATGTTTTAGAAAATAATAAATATGTCATTAGAACGAGTATATTTTTGTCTACATCTGGATCTAAGTTTCATTAAAAATAGAGTAGGTTCAAAATACAATGTATTTTTATAATTTAATTATTATACTGTTCCTAGGCCCGTCTAGGAACTTCATATTTCTAATAGTCAACTTACCCGTAGATTACCCGTCTAATAATATAAGTTTTTATATACTTTTATTTTATTAGAAATGTCACCCATATTAGGGCCAATTAATTAGTATAATATTTCAACCAACTATCTATAAAATATTGTTTAAAACTTATTTGGGTTGAATATTTATATTAAAATAAACTAGTTACTAGTGGTTAATAAATTTAACCAAACCTATAATTCTTATATAAAAATAGGGATGTTACACTTGCGTCGGTTATTGGCATAACTCTTTTGTCGATCACGTGCTGCTTTCAGTCGTTCCTTGACTTGAATAATCTTGTCGGTGGTTTCTTGCACAATTTCAGGTCCAGATAGTTGTTGTTCTCCAATTTCTGCCCAACAGACTGGGGTTCAACACTTTCGTCCATAAAGTGCTTCAAATGGTGCAGCATTGATACTTGTGTGATAACTATTATTATAAGAAAATTCTATTAAAGGTAAGTGATCATCCCAATTACCCCGAAATCAATTACACAAGCTCTAAGAATGTCTTCCATTGTCTGAATTGTCCTTTCACTTTGTCCATCTGTTTGAGGATGATAAGCTGTGCTTAACCTTAACTTGGTTCCCATTGCCTTTTGGAAACTTGACCAAAAATGAGAGGTAAATCGACTATCCCTATCAGAAACAATTGATAAAGGAATGCCATGTAAAGAAACAATTTCATTTACATACAATTTAGCTAATTGTTCCATACTAATTGTTTCTTTCATTGGTAGAAAATGAGCTGACTTGGTTAGTCTATCTACAATCACCCAGATTGTATCATTTCCTTTCTTAGTTTTGGGTAATTTAGTAACAAAATCCATTGTTATCAATTCCTATTTCCACTTCGGCATTTCTAATTGCTGTAACAAACCTGAAGGTTTCTGATGTTCAGCTTTAACTTGTGAACAAGTTAAACATTTAGAAACATAAGCTGCTATATCCTTTTTCATTCCTATCCACCAGAAATTTTTCCTTAAATCTTGGTACATTTTGTCACTTCCTGGATGCATCGTGTATTTAGACTTATGAGCTTCTTCTAATATACGATGGCGTAGATTTCCTAATTTAGGTATCCACATTCTCTTTTCATGAAATCTCTAAATTCCATCTGTTCTTTGTTTTAATTCTTTTAACATACCTTTTAACTTTTCAGTATCTTCCTTGATTACTGATTCTTGTGCTTCTCTTATTTGATTATTTAAATCTACCTATAGATTTAATTTAAGAGAACGTACCCTTTTTGGCTTTTCATGTTACTTTCGGCTTAAAGCATCTGCCACTACATTTGCTTTTCCTTCATGATACTGGATATCACAATCATAATCACTAAGAAATTCCATCCAACGTCTTTGCCTCATATTCAACTCTTTTTGCTTAAAGATATACCTTAAACTCTTATGATCAGTGAATATGGTAAACTTACTACCATAAAGGTAATGTCTCCAAATCTTAAGAGCAAAAATTATAGCTCCTAATTCTAAATCATTGGTTGAATAATTCTCTTCATGATTCTTAAGTTGTCTAGATGCGTAAGCTATAACCTTTTGTCGTTGCATCAATACACATCCATAACCTAATTTAGAAGCATCACAATAGACTACAAAGTCTTCAGTTCCTTCTGGTAATGCTAGTATAGGTGTATGAGTTAATCTTTGCTTAAGAATTCTAAAGGCTTCTTCTTGTTTTATTCTCCATTCAAACTTAACAGATTTACAGGTTAGCTTAGTTAAGGGAATGGCTATTCTAGAGAAATCTTGAATAAATCTTCTATAATAACCGGCCAATCCTAAGAAACCTCTAACCTCGGTTGGTGATTCAGGGGTTTTCCAATTAGTAATTGCTTCAATCTTTGTTGGATCTACATGAATTCCTTCATGATTGACTAGGTGTCCAAGAAATTGCACCTGTTCTAACCAAAATTCACACTTAGAAAACTTAGCATAAAGTTTTTCCTTTCTTAACAGGCTTAAAAGTGTGTGCAAATGTTTTGCATGATCCTCTTTACTCTTAGAGTAAATTAGAATATCATCTATAAAAACAATTATGAATTTATCCGAATATGGTTTACATATTCGATTCATCATGTCCATAAATGCAGCTGGGGCATTGGTTAAACCAAATGGCATGACAGTAAATTCATAATGACCATACCTCGTTCTAAATGCGGTTTTAGGAATGTCCTCTTCCTGTACCTTTAATTGATGATATCCTGACCTTAAATCGATTTTAGAGAAAAATCGCGCTCCTTGCAATTGATCAAACAGATCATTGATTCTCGGTAATGGGTACCGATTCTTAATCGTAACCTTGTTTAATTCACGGTAGTCAATGCACATACGCATTGATCCGTCCTTCTTTTTAACAAACAGTATCGGTGCCCCCCATGGCGATGAACTTGGCTGAATAAATCCTTTCTCTGATAATTCATCTAATTGTTTCTTTAATTCTTGCATTTCTGCAGGTGCCAAACGGTAAGGTGCTTTGGCAATTGGTGATGTTCCTGGTAGCAAGTGAATTCTGAATTCAACTTCTCTGTCTGGAGGTAGTCCTGGTAATTCTTCTGGAAATACATCTGAAAACTGAGACACTACTGGAATGTCTTTTAAATCTTTTCCTTTAGTGTTAGTGATTATAGAAATCAAATACACTATAGAACCTTTTCTTATACAACTTGCAGTTTTCATCACAGAGATAAATTTTGTAGTTCTAGATGGTTTATCTCCTTTAATTGTGATCGTTTTACCTTTTGGTGATTCTACTTGGATTAACTTTTGATCACATAAAATACTGGCTTTATTGGTTATTAACCAATCCATTCCTAGAACAACATCGAATCCTGCCAGATTCATGGGATAAAGATTTGCAATAAATTTCTGATTTGAAATTTCTATACTTGCTCCCCGCAAGATCTCAGAAATTCTAACGGTTTCTCCATTAGCTGTCTCTACTAAGCATTCTAGTGGTAGTTTAGTTAATGACTGATTTAGAAATTTGCAAAACGAAGTATTAATAAAACTTTGGTTTGCACCAGAGTCAAATAATACCTTAGCAAAGACATCATTAACTAAAAACGTACCAGCTATGACATCTGGAATCATTTTGGCTTCATCTGCAGTTAGAACAAATGCTCTAGCATTTTTAGTATTCTTGTTGTCTGGAGCTGGAGCTAATTTTGGGCAATTCAGCTTGATATGACCTTGTTCTCCACAATTGTAACATACCCTGCTGTTAGCTTTCTTCCTACAGTTTTCTTCCTTGTGTCCCGATATTTTGCAAAAGTTACAATATATGGAGCATCTTCCTGCATGCTTTCTTTTGCAATACCTACAGTAGGGTGTAGAGGTAGATCCTACATTTCTCCCACGGTTAGAATTTCCAGAACGAAATTCTTGAGTCAATTTATGGGTTAGGTTTCTCCTTTGATCCTCTTCTCGGGTACGGACTAATTCATCAGTCAAGGTATTGGCTAGTTCTACAGCTTCTTCTATGGTTTGAGGTCTAGCAGCCTTGACTACGTGTCTTATCTCCCCGATTAATCCCCAAATATAACGAGAGATTAACACTGGTTCTGGTGAAGCAAGAGTTGGCACTATTCTAGCATATTCAAAGAATATTTTAGTGTATCCCTTACTATCCACACCAGTCATCCTAAGATTTAGGAATTTGTTTGCTATCTGTTCTTTTTCATTGGGTGGGCAGAATTTCCTTTCTACCTTGTTTTTGAATTCTTCCCATTCCATATTATAAGTCCTATCACTTCCTCTTGTCTGGAGGATAGTGTTCCATCATTCTAGTGCTGCATTCTTAAATAAATTAGAAGCAAACAATATTTTATCTTCTTCAGCACACTTGCTTATCCTTAAGACTGCCTCAGTCTTTTCTATCCAGCGTAAGGTTGCAATGGCCCCTTCATTGCCCGAGAATTCCATTGGTTTACAAGACCAGAATTCTTTATAAGTACAACCATAAGGCATGGTTCTTCTTCTTTTGGGAATAGGCATTTGAAGTACTGGTCCATTGTTCACGCTTTTTTCTGGTTCAATTGGTCGCTTACTGCTATGTTTACTTTTATTATCAGCATCCTTAACAGTTTGAAGAATAAATGGCATTGCATCTATAATTCCTTGTGCCACTATGTGTTGAATAGCACTATTATCCACTTGATTTCCATTGTTATTGATGCTCGGATTTTCATTAACCACGTTAATGTTACTCTGGTTATCGTTATTCAGATTTCCTTGATTTCCTTCGTCGGCCATCTGAATTTTAATCATTTACCTCGTATTAATATCACAAATAATAGGTAATATAGTTAATCACCTGACACGCAAGTTAACCAAAACCGTCGATCATTGCGACTTGTACTCAATTTTCATATACTATGCGTCTATTACACACTAGTACAGAAATAAAGATTACAATACCAACAGAAAAAAAAATTACACTAATAATAATATGCATCCGTACACACATATTTTATTTTTATTTTATTATTATTATAATATTATTACTACCATCGTTTCACCATCTCATTCACGGATATGGATTTATCCAAAAATCCATATTACGTTCATCGTATTTCCATACGAGACGTTCTCCCACCTGACGCATTCTCTCACTGCTCTCTAAAATTTCCTCCCCAAAAGTCCTAAGTTCTTGAACGTTTTCTGCACTCATTGGGGGTGCAGGTTCTCGGACTGGGTTTGGAATCTGGGGTGCGTTTTCCTGATATGGGGGTGACAGTTCCTGAAATTGGTAAGGATCCTCTAATATCTCCCTAATATAATCATCTTGATAAAAGGGGTCTAAAGGGTCCATACCTGGGTAAGCTTCTATGTTCTGTATGGGTGGATAATCCTGGATAGGGTAACATTGCACAAAGTCCCTATTGTCGTCCCACCAGGGGTCGTAATTCGGGTCTAGAGGGTTTGGTGCAGGCACCCTAGGGATTTCTTCTGGATTAAAGTCATGCATCTCCACTTGGTTTTCCTGATTTTCTATCTCCATGGGTTGTTCTGGGTTTTGTGGTTGTGGGGCTACTAATTGTTCCAGACCTGGGTCTGCAGCAGTTGTAGTTAGGATATGGAAATTAGCTAGGCTTCTATTTAGCATATCCTGAGTATGAGCATCTGTCTTTCGCTTAATAGCTGCTAAAGCCCTTTGCTGTTGCAATTTTTGCATTCTCTTCCTACGAGCAAAAGCTTCTTTACTGAACCATCCTCGTTTCTTATTAGGAAATGGTTCTTCAGATTGAGCTCTAAAGGCAAATATCCCGTCTTCCTGATCAGCAGTATACCCCGAAAGGGCAGGCTGTGATGATATACCTTCACTCCTAGGTGAATCAGCTAACTGACGATTTACGTCTGATGGTTCTTGATCACTCATACTGAAAACTAACAGATAGTCAAATAACACATAACAATTAATTACAGTTATGCATGTATTTCCGTAGATTATTTCCTAACACAAAATATAGAATTTAAGTGTCAGCGGAACACTTCTTTGGCTCAGACCAGTGGCTAGGGTCTGATACCACCTCCTGTCGTAACCCCCGATCCCTTATTCCCGGGAACGAGCGGACGCGATCTCAGTTGTGGTGGTATCAGGTTATTTAATCTCGCAGCGGAATTTACATCAGGATCGTAGTTAGGAAATGTTTATCAGAGTAAAACCACCATATTTGATATTAATAATAACATGGGCAAAACCCAAGTTTCTTATTACAATACATTTATAGGGACATACCCTATTTTATTGAATTTAAAACATCGTTTATTAGGTAACTTTTATAGCCACATTTTCCCAAGCCTTCAGTGCTCTCCAGCTGGCTTTTCACTAATTGGTTGTTCACATTGTGTTACCTGTAACGCGTTTTAAAAACATTTGTCAGTCGGAAATACTGGTGAGTGAATCCCAGTTTAATCAAGAAACATTTTATCAATTAAAACAGTATTGAGAGCGATCACATTGTTTATTTCTACACAATTACTCATTCAGTATTTGCCACTCGACCGGATCTATGGCTATGGTCAAATTACCCATTGGCTAACTCGTTGTCCAATGGTAATGCACTGTCATTCAGACTTACTACTACTCGTAGTAAATTTTGTATACAAAACCCCATAATACCGGCAGTAATTGAAGAACTACAAAGACTCAATCATCGCTTAATTTCATAGTAAAACATTTAAGGTTTGGTAAAACATTACCAAAAAGGTTATAAAAAAGAGGATAAACTCACATTGCTTTCTTAGGCTTCTTGTAAGGGTTTCCTGGGTATAATCTATAATTTATACAAATGTACATTGGTTAGTATCATAACCCTTTGAAATTATTAATAATACCCTCCCCGAGACGGCATTCCAACAACTACATCGGGCAGAACCACGACAGTTGTTACGGAACCCTAAATCAATCGGGCAGCATAACTATTACGAAACTGGGGTTATAATACTTACAACGGAGCAGAACCTCGCTAATTAGGGGTATAATACCCGTGTATTATAACTTCTCTACAGAATTTAGATTGAGAATTAAGATTGTGAGCGACGAAAAACGTAGACTGATGGCTTTCTTATATAGTTGCTGAACTTGGTCCCCACGCGGCCCGCGTAAAGCACAGGCCAGGGTTACGCGGCCCGCGTCAACCCTGGTCAATGTTGTAGCTTAGCTGGGTCAGCTACTAGACTCGCCACGATGTCGACACGTGTCGGCTCAGGATGTATCCGTGTGTGATGATCTCTAGCGGCCCACGTACACTTAACGGGGACTCTTACGCGGCCCGCCTTAACTTAAGGTTTACTGAAATCAAGTTTCAGCCTTGATACCGCCCGCGTGAAGTTGAGGTGAGGTTCTACGCGGCTCGCCTCAACTAAACATTTCATGTTTTTAATTTATTGTATAACTATAACATAATTTGGGCTCGGTTTTCACATACGGAATATAATATAAAACATATTGAGACATTTTATAATATATTAGAGGGTCGGAAATATTATGAGGGTGTTGGTTTTACCGAGGGTTGTTACACACGCGAATTACTACTTATGTCGTTTCAGCTTTTACATTCAAAACTGGGCTGGTTTTGGGAATTTTAATAAAATAGTTACCCTGTTCCAAAAATTCCTAACTTTTTACAGAAGGTCTTAAACGATCCAGATATTATTTTGTAAAAATCTCGGGATCCAATTCATTACCAATATTTTATAAAAATTCATTTACCGGAATGCAATCAGATTCATCACTTTCTGACTGCAGTCCACGGAATAATTAATTTAAAATTCATCGTAATTCCGATTTATGAAATTCCAGTGGGAGAATTACTAGGACATCAGTGTCCATCTACAGTACAAATTTCGTGACCTAATTCTACACAGATTTCAAGTTATGATGAAAAATATAACACATATTTTCAAGAGTAAAAACACAGCTTTTGCTGCTGTGAAAATGACCCTTTAAAAATAGCAAACGAAGTCCAAAAATTATGATTCCAGTGCCATTAGAACCGTATTTAGAAATAACACGTTATAGACTCAATAAAATCAGTTTTTCGATAAATATCGTTCTATTTACAGCCAACTGAAGTTGGCTGTAAATGTTTGGACAGAAGCTGTTTTCAGCTTATAGTGCTCTAACGCAAGTTCCATTTGTTCCGTTAACATGTTTAGTGATCAACAACGTATTTCTAGTAATCACAAGCAAGCATCAACATATACCAAACAACATCATACTAACAACACTTCATCACATTTCATCTTTATGTAAACCTTATGTAATGCTTTATGTTCATGTTTTTAGTTCTTGTTCCTTAGTGTTCTTGATATACTTAACATACTACAACTTTTAATCATAACAAGAAGATGGACAAGAGTTAAACAAGAACTTACAACTAGCACAAAGGCTAGGGAAGAACACTAGTGAAAATGATGGTGAAAATGGTGTGTAAAGGCAAGTAAGTGAGCTCTTTGATGATCCTCAAGCTACAATCTTCACAAAGCACCTCTTAACACATGTATGGAGCTTGAAAATGGAAGAATATGGTGGTGTTAAGGTGGTGATGGTGGCGGTTATGGTGAGAGCCGAGAGGAGAGAGGAGAGTGGGAAAGATGGAGTGAAATTGAGAATGATGAGTATGGAGTGATCTTGTAAGTCTTACACCATACTTATGTCCTCACCTCAAAATATTTTGGCAACAATATCAAGCAAAGATCCATTAAAATATAAAATTAAATCTTGAAGTATGGTGGGGATCTTTGTGGGTCCTTTGTGACCGTAAGAGGGCAGGGGGGGGGGGGTTAGATGTAATTTTTCATGGTAGATGGTAAGTATTAGTTCAAATGCAAGTATATGTTTACCCATGTTAGTTACTAGAGAAATTAGTGGGTGTTATGGTGTATGGGGATCATGACTAGCCAAGAAATAATTAGACAATGTATTTGGCAAAAATTTTATGTCCCGGGTAATGTCCGGTTGTTCGGTTAGATACCGGTTCGTTAAAGTGCTAAGTTGTTCCGTTTAGTGTCTTTTATGTATCTTTTTGTAACACTTTTAATTCCCAACATTTAGGAATGCATACATGACCATTTTGTCAATTTTCTGCACAAGACTAGTATGTCACCAAGCACATGTAAGTATGACGCAGTAATCGGAAAGCAGTTAAGTAATTCAGCACAGTCATCAAGCACTTTAATTAACATTAATTAATCGTACGGATACATGTAATTATGAGGGTTGTCACATTCTCCCCCTGTTATGAAAATTTCGTCCCGAAATTTAGCGCGTGGTTACTGAGGAAGCTAGTTAAGTTGCATGGTTTACTGGTTTTCCTGGGGTGTCACATCATCCCCCCGTTGGTTTGGAATTTCGTCCCAAATTCCGCAGTAGCTTCAGCCTCAGTAGTGGTTGCACTTTTCTTAAATAACTAGGGATACTTGAGTTTCATTTGGTCTTCTCGTTCCCAGGTATACTCTGGGCCACGACGGGAGTTCCAACGAACTCGAACAAGAGGTATTCTGGTGCGCTTGAGAATCTTAACATCTCGGTCTGTGATTTCAACTGGTTCCTCGACGAATCGCAACTGGTCGTCGATTGTGAGCTCCTTTAAGGGAACTATGAGGGTCTCATCTGACAAGCACTTCTTCAGATTCGACACGTGGAATACGTTGTGAATTCCACTGAGTTCTTCAGGTAGGTTCAACTTGTAAGCGACTTTGCCAATTTTCTCAATAATTTCGAACGGTCCGACATAACGCGGATTGAGTTTGCCTCGTTTGCCAAAATGAACTACACCTTTCCAAGGTGAGACTTTAAGTAGCACTCGATCCCCAACCTGGAACTCGAGTGGTTTTCGTCGCTTATCTGCATAGCTTTTCTGACGGTCACGAGCTTCCGCCATTCATTGTCGTATCTGAGCAATCCTCTCGGTTGTATCTACTACAAGTTCTGGGCCAGTGATTTGACTGTCGCCAACCTCTTCCCAACAAAGAGGTGATCGACACTTCCATTCGTACAATGCCTCGAACGGAGAGGCCTGGATACTTGTGTGGTAACTGATGCGGGTTGGTGTGTATATGGAATTAAGTATATTTTAAGCCCTTTTTACACGTTAGTCAAGTTTTAAATTTATAAAACACGATATTTTACTAACACCAAACACACATATGGGCAAGTGCACCCATCGTGAGCGTAGTATAGTGTTGGCAAGATATCGAGGTCGTCCAAGGACACAAGAGCTTTTAGTACCGGTTTATCCTCAACGTCTAATCAAATCAAAAGTTTAGAAAAAGGTTTTAAACAAGAAAAATAAAAACTAACTAAAATGCTGAAAAGTAAAAAAAGATAGACAAGATGAATCACTTGGCTCCGACTCGTGTTTAGTGTAACCTTTGATTATTTCCGCACTTTTGCACTATTTAAGAGATTATCTTAGTTATTGTAGTAGGCCCCTCTTTTGAAGGTGACGTTACCCTCAACCCAGTAGTTTGAGTCAGCAAGGATACAATCCTAAAGGGTCGGATTATTGAAAGATAATTAATTAAGTTATTAATGCGTATTATGGTAGGCCCCTCTTTTGAAGGTGACGTTACCCTCGGCTAAGTAGTCTGAGTCAGCAGGGATACAGTCCTAAGTAGCCGGGTTAAAGTATTAATAGTAGCTTACATATGAGGGGATCAAAGAGTTTGGACCCCCGCCATCCAATACCTGTAGGTATTGAAGGAGATCCTACTAAATTTGACCCAGGTCCTTGCAGGATCTATACACTGAACAAGGCAAGACTCTTACCAAACCGTTCCCTTAACCCCCTGACCAGGTAGCCAACATACCTCCATATAGACCGTGGATATATGAATGGTGAAAATCTTTTATTTTATATAGACAGTAAAATAATGCCAAGACACCACGGACAAACGATAAGGAAGAATCACTTTCAACATAAGAAACTAGTTATTAAAGTCATTAATACATAACCAAGTAAAAAGTGCGAAAAGATTAAAAATAAAAAGTATTACACTAGACACTTTGTCTTCACCAAGTGATGTAAGAGACTTAGGCAAACATGGCCTTGATTGTCAAGAACTCTTACGATCAATCTTGGATCCCGAGAGAGGTGGTGGGTGGTGGTGGATGATGGTGTTGTGATGGTGGTGGGTGAAGTGTGAGAGAGGTGGTGTGCCAAGGGATGGTTTGCAAATGAGCCAAACACCCCTATTTATAGCCTGAACAGAAGCCTGGACACGGCCCTAATGCGTGCGAAGTGTTATATATATTAGGTGTATATTTTAAGCCCTTTTTAAGACTTATTTTAGCCAAGTTTTAAATTTATAAAACACGATATTTTACTAACACTAAACACACATATGGGCAAGTGCACCCATCGTGAGCATAGTATAGCGTTGGTAAGATACCGAGGTCGTCCAAGGACACAAGAGCTTTTAGTACCGGTTTATCCTCAACGTCTAATCAAAATAAAAAGTTTAGAAAAATGTTTTAAACTAAGAAAAATAAAAACTAACTAAAATGCTGAAAATAAAAATAAAAGAAAAACAGATAGACAAGATGAATCACTTGGTTCCGACTCGTATCTAGTATAACCTTTGATTATTTCCGCACTTTTGCACATAATTAAGAGATTATCTTAGTTATTGTAGTAGGCCCCTCTTTTGAAGGTGACGTTACCCTCACCCCAGTAGTTTGAGTCAGCAAGGATACAATCCTAAAAGGGTGGATTATTGGAAGATAATGAATTAAGTTATTAATGCAGTATTATGGTAGGCCCCGCTTTTGGCGGTGACGTTACCCTCGGCTATGTAGTCTGAGTCAGCAGGGATACAGTCCTAAATAGCCGGGTTATAGTATTAATAGTAGTTAACTTATGAGGGGATCAAAGAGTTTGGACCCCCGCCATCCAATACCGTGAAGTATTGAAGGAGGTCCTACTAAATTTGACCCAGGTCCATTGCAGGACCTCTAAACGCTGAACAATGGCAAGACCTTTACCAAACCGTTCCCTTAACCCCCGACCAGGTAGCCAACATACCTCCATATAGACCGTGGAGATATGAATGGTGAAAATCCTTTATTTTATATAGACAGTAAAATAATGCCAAGACACCACGGACAAACGATAAGGAAAGATCACCTTCAACATAAGTAACTAGTTATTAAAGTCATTAATACAAAACCAAATAAAAAGTGCAAAAGATTAGAAATAAAAAGTATTATACTAGACACTTTGTCTTCACCAAGTGATGTAAGAGACTTAGGCAAACATGGCCTTGATTGTCAAGAACTCTTACGATCAATCTTGGATCCCGAGATGACTCACACACTCTACGATGGACAATGGATGATGGTGGTGGATGATGGTGTTGTGATGGTGGTGGGTGGTGGATGAAGTGTGAGAGAGGTGGTGTGCCAAGGGATGAGTTGAAATGAATAGGCTGAACAGAGAGCTGGGCACGGCCCCGTGTCCGCTGGGCACGGCCCCGTGCCTGTCTGACACTCTCTCTCCTCATTAATTGTAATTCGCAATTACAATTAATGCGCCTGCTGTACTTTCGACACGCCCCCGTGTCCGCTGGACACGGCCCGTGGTGGGCAATAGAAGCTTCTATAGGTTTGTCTTTTCTGCTGCTTCTTGGGCACGGCCCCGTGCTGGCTGAGCACGGGGCGTGTTCAGTCTTTTGCCTTCTCTATTTTGCTTTGGAAGGTGCCGTTGAGGGGTCGGGCAGTCCACTTATGTTCCTTTCCTTGTATTTATGTTGGAATTAGCTGTCTTTTTGCTTCTTTTGTGTTTTTGAGCTCATTTAATCCTGAAAATACAAAAGGAAGACAAAAACACTCTTTTTCCAATATTAGTACTTAAAAAGGGTTAGTTTTATGCCTTATTTGATGTAATTTATATGTTGCATTTTACACACATCAAATACCCCCACACTTGAACTTTTGCTTGTCCTCAAGCAAAACTCTTTAATATGTGGCTTACACTCCCAAATGGAATAGGTAGAAGAGAAGGTTTTGGGCTTGTCGTAGAGTGTCGGGATATCCAAGATGTTTTTGGGTTTTATTTTTATCTATTTACAATCCTATTCGTAATGATTTATTTAGAACGTTTCATAGGAGAAATTACTTATTTGGGCATAACATGCCTTTTTAAAATTCCATCTATATACAAGTTCACATACCTCACGTGATAAATCACTCATACTCGGCCGAAGGTGTATTTTTAGTGAATCACTCGAGAGCGGCATGGGACTTATTCCTACCATAAGCTTGCCAAGCAATCAATCCTCCTCCTTTTTAACTTTTATACCTTTGTAAATATCAAGAGGACTTTGTGGGTTAAGGGTTAGGCTTGGGTTAAAGGTAGGTGGTTGGGATAGTGGTTAGTGGTTAGTAGAAAAAGGCGAAAAGCGTAACAAGTGTCGGTTTTCGTAAGACTTTCTATTTTTTGTAACTTTTTATTTTGATGAAGCTTTTATTCAAACAAAGTTATTTTTGATGAACTTGTTTGTTTATTTTCTTTTTGCTTCATCATCAACACATTTTTTTTTGAACGATCATACGAAAAAGAACCGAACTTGTTACTAAAACAAAGGGTTAAAAAAAAAAAAAATTGGTGGGTAAAAGGGTTTTTTGGTTTGGGTGATGAAATGAAAAGGTTTAGGCTCAAAGGGGCTAACTAGGGGGATTTTTGGGTAGGTGGTAAAAGAAAAAGAAAAATAATGGTGTAGAAATAAAAAGGGGTTAGTCCTAATGCCTCCATCATTTACTTACTCGGGTTTAAGTTGATAAGGACCGGGAATGTATCGTCATGGCAAGTTCTAGAGTTGTAAGAACCAAGCGGCTATTCACACAAGAAACGAAAAATGAGCATTTAGTCTAATGATATGTAATTGTATGCTCAATAAAGGCACAAAACTCACTTTTTGTGGGAATGGGTTTTTATGTGATCAAGTATATATAATCAAATTTTAACTAAGTTTGTCATGTCTTTTCATAATTTTCTTATGTTGGTTCTTTTTATCACTACGCTATCGGTTGTAAATTTGTAAAAATATAACCTTTTTGAGAACTTGAATTTCCCGAGTTAAACCTAGACAAGTAAGAAAAATGAAATTTTTGAAAAAAATTTGGGGTGATTAGCGGTTCCAATAGAGTTTTGTGTAAGGCTTGTATTTAGGACTTGCAAAATTCAAGGTTTTAGCATCCCCCCCCACACTTAAATTACACATTGTCCTCAATGTGTCCCAAAAATAAATTTTTAGGTTGATTAGATGTGTAAAATGGTGTAAAAAGCAAAAATTTTCTGTTACTGGGCGTTGAACACGGCCCCGTGTTATCCGGGCACGGCCCCGTGTTCAAGTGCCAGTAACAAAATTAAAATAAGAGAAGCAGAAGTCTGGACACGGGGGCGTGTTGGGTGAACACGGCCCGTGTCCAGTTACCTGAACTGGGCGTTTTTCTGCAGGTGGTTCAGCACGGGGTCGTGTTGGTTAGGCACGGCCCGTGTTGAACCTTCTGAAATGGAGAGAATTGTCGGGTTGCCTTGTTCTTGTGCATGAGTTCATTTTTCTCGTTCCCTTTTTCATCCCTTACCACCATGAGTGTGTTTTATTTATTAAAAACCATCCAAACTTTAAAAACCATCATTTCATTGCAATCATAGAGAGACCTTACATAATCCTAAATTAAGATTAAACTAGATAAAACAAAGAAATAATAAACCATGGAGTTCTACCCTCTACTTTATTTTAATTAGCAAAATTTCCAAGAAGTAACTAATCTTGGTTAAACAAGGCCTTTTTGAACTCCTTCTTCCGCGTGCGGTTCTCCTCATATGTCGGCGAGCCATTCTTCCACCTCCCTTGGAAGGAGAAAAGAAGGCTCATTGGCATTAGTTTGAGGAGTTTCGACTTCCACCGGGATCTCTTGTTGGTGTTCCACGGGAGGTTCCGCCGGAAAGTCTTCCCACCAGGTAGGGTTGTTGATTCCGAGTGCCAGGTTCCAATCCTGCTGAGGAAGGACTGGTTCCATCGGGGGTGCTACAAGAATATTTAACCTCTGGTGCAAGAGGTTAATTTCTTGGAAGCTACTTTCAAGTCCCATCGTAAGATCGTTAATACGGTCGATTAGGACCTCCTCTACTGAAGTCATTTCGTCGAGAGCCTCCCTTAATGCTATCACATAGTGCACAAGTGTAGCTTCAATGGAGGGTCTCCTTCCTCTTCGGCTTTTTGACGAATGCACAGAAGATGTTTCGCTGTTTTCACTCGACATCCTACGAAAAATAAACTAAAAAAGTTTATTTAATGAAACAGTTACCGGACACGGCCCCGTGCTCAATGAGCACGGCCCCGTGTTCATCTTTCTGCAGAATTTTGGAGCAAGAAAACTTGGATTTTTAAGTTATTTTCTGAACTTGTGGGGTCTTTTTAGTCGCTAATAACTTAAAACAATGTCACATAACATGTTTCTACCAAGATTCCTTGAACAAAACTCATTAATCCTTACCACAAAGTTGGAAGAATTCAAACTTTTAATGGTAGTTCTTGAAGAAAGATGGAGAAGAAGGAAATGGCTAAAAGAGGAAAGGACAAGATGGGTTGTTGGAACCTTCTTTTAGACTTACCTAGGATAGTTTGAGAGAAGATTCCTGCAAATCTCTGTCCCAAGTTGGTCCAAATGTGCAGAATTCTTGGCTGTATTTATAGAAAACGACAGCATCCTGGACACGGCCCCGTGTGCAGGTGGAGTTCTGACACAGTTTGTCCGTATTCTGACGTACTGATCAGAATGGAATCTTTTGATGGACACGGGGGCGTGTTGGCTGGACACGGCCCCGTGTCGAGGGACTGTTTTATGAAGTTGTCTAGTTTTTAAGGAACTTGTTAGTATCGGGTGGCTCCTGATTGGTTGGAACAACCCCAAAGTGCCTAAGATACCTTAATTGTCCTAGACTAAGGCGAGAACGCAAAAGGTTGTCGGTGAGGGTAATTCCTATTTTCATTCTAGGTGGACAAGTCCAACCCTTTCCCGGGCTCTCGTTAAAGAAGGTGTATGCCGAATCGCTCAGGTCTATGTATGCACCGAACGAAGTCGATGGAGAGTCCTTCACGGCACAATCGACACAGGGACGACTATCGTCCAAGTCTTTGTTAGGTACGAAGGTATTTTCGGAAGCAACGAGGTTGTCGGAATGCGGTTCCAGCATTTCGTCATGGTCATCGTCTTGGGGTGGATTAATAAAATCCTTCCTAAGCTCTTTTAACCAATTCAGAATTAGATTTTCTAGTTGAAATAACTCATCAAGGAGCATTTCCCTTAGAATATCTGGCTGGGCGCATTCGAGGGAGAAATAGTGCTTATTTTTACTTTCGCCCCTCTTAAGGTTGTAAGAAGTCAGTGGGTCCATGTAGTGGGGCCTATAATTTAGAAAGTAGCATTTTACTTCTTCATGTTTGCCACCACATAATTGACACCACGTACCATAAGAGTGCCGAAAGTAAAAACAATTACTATCACTCATGTTTATGTCAGAAATTACCAACCGCCGGAATCTAACGGTTCTGTTTTCAGTAAGTGAATCTTGGGCACGGGGGCGTGTTGGGTGAGCACGGCCCCGTGTTCAGCTTACTGTCTGACGTAAAACAGGATTGCCAGTTCCAATGATTTAGCACGGGGGCGTGTTCAGCGGGCACGGCCCGTGCTGAGCTCTGCAGAAGCTGAAAAACTAAGAAAATCCTAAAAAAAATAAAAAGAAAAATAAAAATGATTAGGCCGTTGATTCCTAACTTTCTTAAAATCCTTGTGTCCCCGGCAGCGGCGCCAAAAACTTGATGCGTGCGAAGTGTTATATATATTAGGTGTATATTTTAAGCCCTTTTAACACTTATTTTAGCCAAGTTTTAAATTTATAAAACACGATATTTTACTAACACTAAACACACATATGGGCAAGTGCACCCATCGTGAGCATAGTATAGCGTTGGTAAGATACCGAGGTCGTCCAAGGACACAAGAGCTTTTAGTACCGGTTTATCCTCAACGTCTAATCAAAATAAAAAGTTTAGAAAAATGTTTTAAACTAAGAAAAATAAAAACTAACTAAAATGCTGAAAATAAAAATAAAAGAAAAACAGATAGACAAGATGAATCACTTGGTTCCGACTCGTATCTAGTATAACCTTTGATTATTTCCGCACTTTTGCACATAATTAAGAGATTATCTTAGTTATTGTAGTAGGCCCTTCTTTTGAAGGTGACGTTACCCTCACCCCAGTAGTTTGAGTCAGCAAGGATACAATCCTAAAAGGGTGGATTATTGGAAGATAATGAATTAAGTTATTAATGCAGTATTATGGTAGGCCCCGCTTTTGGCGGTGACGTTACCCTCGGCTAAGTAGTCTGAGTCAGCAGGGATACAGTCCTAAATAGCCGGGTTATAGTATTAATAGTAGTTAACTTATGAGGGGATCAAAGAGTTTGGACCCCCGCCATCCAATACCGTGAAGTATTGAAGGAGGTCCTACTAAATTTGACCCAGGTCCATTGCAGGACCTCTAAACGCTGAACAATGGCAAGACCTTTACCAAACCGTTCCCTTAACCCCCGACCAGGTAGCCAACATACCTCCATATAGACCGTGGAGATATGAATGGTGAAAATCCTTTATTTTATATAGACAGTAAAATAATGCCAAGACACCACGGACAAACGATAAGGAAAGATCACCTTCAACATAAGTAACTAGTTATTAAAGTCATTAATACAAAACCAAATAAAAAGTGCAAAAGATTAGAAATAAAAAGTAATATACTAGACACTTTGTCTTCACCAAGTGATGTAAGAGACTTAGGCAAACATGGCCTTGATTGTCAAGAACTCTTACGATCAATCTTGGATCCCGAGACGACTCACACACTCTACGATGGATAATGGATGATGGTGGTGGATGATGGTGTTGTGATGGTGGTGGGTGGTGGATGAAGTGTGAGAGAGGTGGTGTGCCAAGGGATGAGTTGAAATGAATCCAAGCACTCCTATTTATAGGCTGAACAGAGAGCTGGGCACGGCCCCGTGTCCGCTGGGCACGGCCCCGTGCCTGTCTGACACTCTCTCTCCTCATTAATTGTAATTCGCAATTACAATTAATGCGCCTGCTGTACTTTCGACACGCCCCCATGTCCGCTGGACACGGCCCGTGGTGGGCAATAAAAGCTTCTATAGGTTTGTCTTTTCTGCTGCTTCTTGGGCACGGCCCCGTGCTGGCTGAGCACGGGGCGTGTTCAGTCTTCTGCCTTCTCTATTTTGCTTTGGAAGGTGCCGTTGAGGGGTCGGGCAGTCCACTTATGTTCCTTTCCTTGTATTTATGTTGGAATTAGCTGTCTTTTTGCTTCTTTTGTGTTTTTGAGCTCATTTAATCCTGAAAATACAAAAGGAAGACAAAAACACTCTTTTTCCAATATTAGTACTTAAAAAGGGTTAGTTTTATGCCTTATTTGATGTAATTTATATGTTGCATTTTACACACATCAGCCCCGTGTCCACCCTTCTTCTCTTTCTTCATTAATTGCAGTTTGTCTGCATTAGTTGACCACGCCCCCGTGTCCGCTGGGCACGGCCCCGTGTGCAGAAGCGTATCTGTACTATCAAGATTTGCTTGGATTCTGCGAATCTTAGCGTTGACCGCGGCCCCGTGTTGAGCTGGGCACGCCCCCGTGTCGGGAATAGAAGCTTCTACAACTTTGTCTTTTTTGCAGACACCTGAACACGCCCCCGTGTCCGCTGGGCACGGGGCCGTGTTCGCTGGGCACGCCCCGTGTTCAGCTGGGCACAGCCCCATGCTCAGCTGGGCACAACCCCATGCTCAGCGTTCTTCCTGTTTTTTGCTTTGGGAGATGCTGTCGAGGGGTCGGGCATGCCACGTTTCTTCCCTTTTCTTGTATTATTGTTAGATTTAGCTGCATTTTTGCTTCTTTTGTTCATTTAAGCTCTTTTAATCCTGAAAATACAAAAGGAAGACAAAAACACACTTTTTCCAACATTAGTACTAAAAAGGGTTAGTTTTATGCCACGTTTGATGTAATTTATATGTTCCATTTTGCGCACATCAAATACCCCCACACTTGAATCTTTGCTTGTCCTCAAGCAAAACTCTTTATAATGTGGCTTACACTCCCAAATGGAATGGGTAGAAGAGAAGGTTTTAGGGCTTGTCATAGAGTGTCGGGATTTCCAAGATTCTTTATTAGGTTTTATTTTTATTTATTTACAATCCTATTCGTCATATAGAACATTACATAAAATAAATTACTTATTAGGGCATAACATGCCTTTTTAAAATTCCATTTATATACAAGTTCACATACCTCACGGGGGATCACTCAACACTCGGCCGAAGATGTATTTTTGTGAAACACTCTAGAGCGGCATGGAACTTACTCCTACCATAAGCTTGCCAAGCAATCAATCCTCCTCCTTTTTAACTATACACCTTTGTAAATATCAAGAGTACTTTTGGGGTGAAGGGTTAGGCTTGGGCTAAAGGTAGGTGGTTGGGTTAGTGGTTAGTAAAAGGGCGAAAGGCGTAAAAAGCGTCGGTTTTCGTAAGACTTTTTTTTTTGATGAAGCCATTATTCAAACAAAGTTATTTTTGATAAACTTGTTTGTTTATTTCTCTTTTGCTTCATCATCATCATCATCATCATCATCATTTTTTTTTGAAAGTCATAAGAAAAACCGAGCTTTTTACTAAAATAAATGGTTAAAAATAAAAAGGTTTTGGTAGGTGAAAGGGTGTTTTTTTTGGGTTATGAAATGAAAAGGTTTAGGCTCAAAGGGGTTAACTAGGGGGATTTTGGGTAGGTGGTAAAAAAAGAAAAATAATGGTGTTGAAAGAAAAAGGGTTAGTCCTAATGCCTCCATCATTTACTTACTCGAGGTTAAGTTGGTAAGGACCGGGAATGTATCGTCATGGCAAGTTCTAGAGTCGTAAGAAACCAAACGGCTATTCACACAAGAAATGAAAGATGAGCATTTAATCTAAAGATGTGTATTTGTATGCTCAATAAAGGCTCAAAACTCACTTTTTGTGGGAATGGGTTTTTTAATATGATCAAGTATATATAATCAAATTTTAACTAGATTTGTCATGTCGTTTCATAATTTTCTTATGTTGGTTCTTTTTATCACGACGCGATCGGTTGTAAATTTGTAAAAATATAACATTTTTAGAACTTGTTATTCCCAAATTAAACCAAGACAAGTAAAAAAATGAAAATTTTTGAAAAAATTTGGGGTGATTAGCGATTTCAATAGTGTTTTGTGTAAGGCTTGTAATTAGGACTTACAAGATTCAAGGTTTTAGCACCCCCCCCCCCCCACACTTAAATTACACATTGTCCTCAATGTGTCCCAAAAATAAGTTTTTCAGTTGATTAAAATGTGTAAAAGTAGGTTAAAAACAAGATTTTATGTTATTGGGTAGCTGAACATGGGGTGGTGTTGGCTGAGCACGGCCCCGTGTCCAGACTGCCAGTACCAATAGTAAACAGAAGGCTGGGCACGGGGGCGTGTTCAATGAGCACGGCCCCGTGTCCAGGTACCTGAACTGGGCGTTTTTCTGTAGAACCTTGAGCACGGGGCGTGTTGGCTGAGCACGGCCCCGTGCTGAACTTGCTGTAATGAAGAAAAATGTTGGGAGGCTCTGTTTTTGTGCATGGAGTGTTGGTTCAAGCTTCCCTTAGTATCCTTCACCATCTCGAGTGTGTTTTATTCCTGAAAATTAGAACTAAAGTAGAAAGCATAAAATTTAATCTAAACTAAAACTAAGATAGTTCCGCGGAATGCCTCCGTGGTGCGCCACGTTTATAAGGGTCCTTGGCTAGACCCACCTTATCAGGTGGTTCTGGCTCATCTTCAATTAGGGGATCGTTATTGCCGATTGGATATTTCATTGATCGCTCAAGATCAATGCTTCTTTTAAATACTCCTAATTGAAGATATAGATTGTTGTACTTCCGGTTCTTCAAAGCTTCGTGGGTTTTTACAAAAGGTCGTCCCAACACTAGAGGAGCGTCATCGAGGATGACAAAGTCGGTTGGGATTACCATTTGATTAGTTTGAACCAAGACATCATCAACTACACCGATTGATTTTATTACTTTCCGATTGGATAGAAAAATGGGTATTTGAAGTGGAGAAAAATCACCAATACTTAATTTTTCGAAAATGTAGTTGGGCATTATGTTAACGCAAAGATCTTTATCGATTGTGACATTGCTAATAAATGAATTTTGAAAAAAACATGGAACCGGTGTAATGTTGATTTCAAATGGGTCTTCTTTTATTAGCGAGGTTTGATCATTAGTTAACTTAATGCTTACCGTTTCGTCAATTTTAGTGTTAGTGTTTAACTCTTTTAAAAACTTAGCATGAGTAGGTACTAAACAATGATTTTCAAAAGAAGGTGACAAGAGATTAATTTCTTCAAAATTAGACTCTTCTTGAATTTTAACGTTGACGGACTTACCTTTTTCGTTGTTTAACTCATGTGTCGGTTCTTCACTTATTTGTTCTTCCATTTTTACACTTTCAACTATCTCTTCTTTATTTAATTCTTCTCTTGCGCGGAACTTCTCTTCCCTTGCGCGAGATTCTTTTATATAGCGCTCGATAACTTTAAGGTGTTCTAATATCCTATCGGTCACTTCGGTTATAGAAAAAAGGATCGGGATTTTCAAAGCTTGAATCCGGTTGTTCGATCCTTTGTTCCTCATAATACCCATATGAAGTAGATGGTTCACACCATTATTCTTCATTGTAAGCATATGATGGATAAGGGTCGTAATTTTGTTCTTCATAATACTCATATGAGGTGGGTTGTTCACGCCATGGTTCCTCATAATAAGTATACGAAGGTGGTGGCTCATATCTTGGTTCTTCAAAGTATGAGTATGAAGGCTCATACCTTGGTTCATCAAAATATGAGTATGAGGTAGGAGGTTCATACCTTTGGTCTTCATAGGATGTGTATGAAGTTGATGGCTCGAACCTGGGCTCCTCATAGTAGGTGTATGAATTGGATGGTTGATATAAGTTACAATATTGGACCGAGTGCGGGTCACCACAATTAGTGCAATAATTATTCCTATAATCATCCTCATCATAGGTGTAGTTGTAACCTCCTGAGTATTGATCCATAAGAATCACTCAGCAGACCACAACCAAGTCTCGAGAACAGAAAACAAAAATAAAAACGGAAACAGAGGCTGGACACGGCCCCGTGTTCAGTGGACACGGCCCCGTGTACAGAATCTGTATCTGGGCGTTTTAATTAAAGTTACTGATTTCGTTGAGCACGGGGGCGTGTTCAGTGAGCACGACCCAGTGTTCAGCTTCTGTTACTGGGTGTTTTATGAAGAATATGCAGCACGGCCCCGTGTTCAGCGAGCACGGCCCTGTGTTCAGCGAGCACGACCCGTGTTCAACCTACTGTAAATGCAAAACTAAACTAAAATGCAGAAAAATGTGCGCGTGTTTTAAAAGGTTTTGAAAAACTGATTAGGTCGTCGATTTTAAGCTTTCTTAAAATCCTTGTGTCCCGGGCAACGGCGCCAAAAACTTGATGCGGGTTGGTGTGTATATGGAATTAAGTATATTTTAAGCCCTTTTTACACGTTAGTCAAGTTTTAAATTTATAAAACACGATATTTTACTAACACCAAACACACATATGGGCAAGTGCACCCATCGTGAGCGTAGTATAGTGTTGGCAAGATACCGAGGTCATCCAAGGACACAAGAGCTTTTAGTACCGGTTTATCCTCAACGTCTAATCAAATCAAAAGTTTAGTAAAAGGTTTTAAACAAGAAAAATAAAAACTAACTAAAATGCTGAAAAGTAAAAACAGATAGACAAGATGAATCACTCGGCTCCGACTCGTGTTTAGTGTAACCTTTGATTATTTCCGCACTTTTGCACTATTTAAGAGATTATCTTAGTTATTGTAGTAGGCCCCTCTTTTGAAGGTGACGTTACCCTCAACCCAGTAGTTTGAGTCAGCAAGGATACAATCCTAAAGGGTCGGATTATTGAAAGATAATTAATTAAGTTATTAATGCGTATTATGGTAGGCCCCTCTTTTGAAGGTGACGTTACCCTCGGCTAAGTAGTCTGAGTCAGCAGGGATACAGTCCTAAGTAGCCGGGTTAAAGTATTAATAGTATCTTACATATGAGGGGATCAAAGAGTTTGGACCCCCGCCATCCAATACATGTGGGTATTGAAGGAGATCCTACTAAATTTGACCCAGGTCCTTGCAGGATCTATACACTGAACAAGGCAAGACTCTTACCAAACCGTTCCCTTAACCCCCGACCAGATAGCCAACATACCTCCATATAGACCGTGGATATATGAATGGTGAAAATCTTTTATTTTATATAGACAGTAAAATAATGCCAAGACACCACGGACAAACGATAAGGAAGAATCACTTTCAACATAAGAAACTAGTTATTAAAGTCATTAATACATAACCAAGTAAAAAGTGCGAAAAGATTAAAAATAAAAAGTATTACACTAGACACTTTGTCTTCACCAAGTGATGTAAGAGACTTAGGCAAACATGGCCTTGATTGTCAAGAACTCTTATGATCAATCTTGGATCCCGAGACGACTCACACACTCTATGATGGACAATGGATGATGGTGGTGGATGATGGTGTTGTGATGGTGGTGGGTGAAGTGTGAGAGAGGTGGTGTGCCAAGGGATGGTTTGCAAATGACCCAAGCACCCCTATTTATAGCCTGAACAGAAGCCTGGACACGGCCCCGTGTCCACCCTTCTTCTCTTTCTTCATTAATTGCAGTTTGTCTGCATTAGTTGACCACGCCCCCGTGTCCGCTGGGCACGGCCTCGTGTGCAGAAGCGTATCTATACTATCAAGATTAGCTTGGATTCTACGAATCTTAGCGTTGACACGGCCCCGTGTTGAGCTGGGCACGCCCCCGTGTCGGGAATAGAAGCTTCTACAACTTTGTCTTTTCTGCAGACACCTGAACACGCCCCCGTGTCCGCTGGGCACGGGGCCGTGTTCGCTGGGCATGCCCCGTGTTGAGCTGGGCACGCCCCGTGCTCAGCTGGGCACAGCCCCATGCTCAGCTTTCTTCCTGTTTTTTGCTTTGGGAGATGCTGTCGAGGGGTCGGGCATGCCACGTTTCTTCCCTTTTCTTGTATTATTGTTAGATTTAGCTGCATTTTCGCTTCTTTTGTTCATTTAAGCTCTTTTAATCCTGAAAATACAAAAGGAAGACAAAAACACACTTTTTCCAACATTAGTACTAAAAAAGGGTTAGTTTTATGCCACGTTTGATGTAATTTATATGTTGCATTTTGCGCACATCAGTAACTGTTGTTATACGAAAATTCTACTAACGGGAGGTGTTTTTCCCAGCCATTACCAAAGTCGATTACACATGCCCTAAGCATGTCTTCAAGGGTTTGGATGGTGCGTTCAGATTGCCCATCCGTTTGTGGATGATATGTCGTGCTCGTGTCTAATCGAGAACCAAAGGACTTGTGCATAGCTTGCCACAACTCAGATGTAAAACATGGGTCACTATCAGAAATGATGGAGGTTGGCACTCCGTGCCTTGATACTACTTCCTTTAGGTAGACGTCTGCTAGAGTAGAAAACTTATCCGTTTCCTTGATAGCCAGAAAATGTGCAGACTTAGTAAGTCGATCCACGATCACCCAAATGGTATCATTTCTGTGTTGAGATCTAGGCAGGCCAGTAACGAAATCCATGGAAGTTTGCTCCCATTTCCATTTAGGTATCTCTGGTTGTTGGAGTAGGCCTGATGGTTTCTGATATTCAATCTTGACTCTCGCACAAGTCAAACATTTACTGACGTATGTTGCTATGTTGGCTTTCATACTAGGCCACCAGTATGTAGTCTTGATATCGTGGTACATCGTATCCGAACCAGGATGTACTGAGTAACGAGACTTATGTGCTTCGTCCATCACAAGCTAACGTAGATTACCATAGAGTGGAACCCAGATGCGCCCTGTTACGTAGTAAGCACCGTCTTCCTTTTGTTCTAACCGTTTCCTTGATCCTCGTAAGGACTCAGCCCTGATGTTCTCTGCTTTCAATGCTTCAACCTGAGCATCTCGTATTTGGGTAGGAAGACTAGATTGGATGGTAAGTTGTAACGCACGTACACGCTTTGGTATAGTATCCTTTCAACTGAGGGCGTCGGCCACAACATTGGCTTTGCCCGGATGGTACTTGATCGCACATTCGTAATCATTCAAGAGCTCGACCCATCGACGTTGTCGCATGTTTAATTCCTTTTGCTTGAAGATATGCTCGAGACTCCTGTGATCGGTGTAAATGGTGCACTTGGTACCGTACAGGTAATGTCTCCATATCTTAAGCGCGAAAACAACTGCTCCCAATTCCAAGTCGTGCGTAGTGTAGTTCCTTTCATGAACTTTAAGTTGGCGCGATGCGTAGGCAATGACCTTGTCACGTTGCATCAACACGCAACCAAGTCCTTGGATGGAAGCGTCGCAATAAACCACAAAATCATCTGTGCCTTCAGGCAATGAGAGGATAGGCGTGCTACAAAGTCTATCTTTTAAGTGCTGAAAAGCAGATTCATGTGCATCACCCCAACGATAGGTGACACCCTTCTGAGTTAGTGAGGTGAGAGGTTGCGCAATCCTTGAGAATCCTTGATAAACCTTCTATAGTAGCCCGCCAAACCCAAGAATTGGCGGATTTCTGTTGGTGTACGGGGTGCAGGCCAGTTCTTGATCGAGTCAACCTTGGATGGATCCACATGAATCCCATCCTTGTTTACCACATGGCCTAGAAAGTGGACTTCGCGAAGCCAGAAGTCACATTTCGAAAATTTGGCATACAACTGCTCTGTTCGAAGGAGTTCCAGCATAAGTCGTAGATGCTGCTCGTGTTCCTCCTGACTCTTAGAATAGATCAGGATGTCGTCGATGAAAACAATAACGAACTTATCCAGGTAAGGTTTGCATACTCGGTTCATGAGATCCATGAAGACCGCAGGTGCATTCGTCAATCCGAAAGGCATAACCAGAAACTCGTAATGGCCGTAACGAGTTCTGAATGTTGTTTTGGAGACGTCCTCATCTCGGACTCTCAGCTGATGGTATCCCGATCTCAAATCAATCTTAGAGTAATAGCTCGACCCTTGCAACTGGTCGAATAAGTCATCAATGCGTGGAAGAGGATAACGATTCTTTACCGTCACTTTGTTGACTTTGCGATAGTCAATACACATTCTAAAAGTACCGTCTTTATTCTTCACAAACAAGACTGGAGCTCCCCAGGGCGAAGAGCTAGGACGTATGAAACCCTTTTCCAAGAGTTCTTGTAATTGCGTGGACAGTTCTTCAAGTTCTGACGGAGCTAGTCGATAAGGTGCACGAGCTATTGGTGCTGCTCCAGGAGCTAGCTCGATTTGAAACTCGACTTGTCGATGAGGCGGAAGACCAGGTAATTACTCAGGAAATACCTCAGGAAAATCGCGCACAATAGGAATGTCTTCAATTCTCTTCTCTTCCATTGATGCGTCAGTAACGAGTGCTAGAATGGCAGTGTGGCCCTTTCGTAAACACTTCTGGGCCTTAAGGAAAGAGATAATGCCTACGACAGCACCACTCTTGTCGCCATGAATCACGAGGGGTTCTTCACCAGAACGAGGGATGCGGACAATCTTCTCGTTGCAAAGAATTTCCGCTTGCTGATGAGATAACCAATCCATCCCAATAACAACGTCGAAACTACCCAGAACGATAGGAATAAGATCGATAGAGAAGGTCTGACCAGCTAGGACGAGGTTACAACCCTTAACTATGTGTGTGGCTTCGAGACTTTTACCGTTTGCTAGCTCTACCGTGTGTTTGGTGGTTAAAAGTGTTGGGGTGCGCTTAAGCATTTGACTAACTTTTAAGGACACGTAACTAGTATCGGCACCCCAATCGAATAAAACAGTAACAAAGAAGTCATCCAGAAGAAACTTACCCATCACAATGTTGGGATCGTTCCTTGCGTCACCCTGACCCAGCACGAAAACACGTCCCCTCGCACCATTGCCATTATTGTTACCCCCGTTGTTGCCTCCATTGTTACCTCAATTGTTGTTCACATTTCCTTGGTTGTTGTTGTTCTGATTCTAGTTCAGCTGAGGACAGTTCCTCTTAAAGTGGCCCTCAGCGCCACACTGAAAGCATCCTTTATTGCCCTGCTGTTGCTGCTGCTGGTGGTTCTGTGGAGCTTGTTGTTGTTGTTGGCGATTCTGATTCGCTGGTCGTGCGCCCCTTCAATCCTTTGCTTCATGACCAAAATTGTTACACCTCAGACAACGACCCTTGTGGCACTGCCCGCTATGATGCTTGTTGCATCGGTTGCACTTGGGGTGGTTCCCTCGGTATCCACCCTGTCCTTGACTACCAGAAGATTGCTGACCAGGACTCTGGTAGTCATCAGTCTTTCGCTGCTGGGACTGAGACTGAACTGAAGTAGAACCCTTGCGCGAATTTCCATCCCACTTGCGCTTGTTATCACTGGGGGCATCAGTAGTAGTAGCGCTAATACGCTTGGGCAGCTTGTTCTGCTCAACTGCCTGATCAGTGAGACAATGAGCCAACCGAATTATTTGCTGAATGGTGCCAAGATTAGCCGAGGTCACGTGGCTTTGAATCTCTGGTACAAGACCCTTGAGGTACAGCTCAATACGTTTGATGGGAGGGTCTACCATAGTAGGACACAAGATGGCCAGCTCGTTTGACCTCTTCGTATACGCCTCAATTTCAGACCCCGTCATTTTCAGATTGAAAAATTCCACCTCTAGCTTGTGGATGTCGTCACGGCTACAGTACTCTTCCTTGATCAAATCTTTGAAGTCATTCCATGGGGTGGCATTAGCAACCGTCAGCCCTAGCAGTTGAACCTGTGCTTTCCACCAGGTTAACGCAGCACCTTCGAGTGTTCCAGTAGCAAATTTCCCCCTACGAGCTTCAGGGCATTCGCACATCTCAAAAAAGGACTCAATCTTCTCAAACCAGTGAAGAAGACCTACAGCTCCTTCTGTGCAGCTGAAAGTACTAGGTCGGCAATCCATGAATGTTTTGAATGTACATGCAGGAGGTTGAGCATTCTGACCTCCTGCTGGAGCTGCTGTGAGTGCCTCAGCAACTCGTTCATTGATCAAAGCCGTCAACTGGGCTTGAGTCAGGTTGATACCACTACGTCCTCCGCGTCCGTTCATGATCTTCACAACGAAGCAACATAAGTGAGAAAAGTGTCGCGAAAGTGCGTAAGCGTGGGACGACAACAGAGAGTAAGCACACAAGGTTCAAATAGCAGTTATCATGTTAACCAATGCACTATGTGACTATCAAACAGACAATATAAACATAATTCATACTGTAACACCCCGAAAATATAAAATTTTATATTGAAATTATAAAGTATTAAAAAAATATATAAATAAATAATAAACTAACTAGGAATAAATAACCTAGTTAGTCATGAATCTTGTAGTAACAAAGAAACTTAGTTAAAAGCCCCTAATTAATAAAGGACTAATAGTTAAGGGACCAAAGTTGATAGAAACCAAACTTGTTTTAATAAAACAAGAAAAATCAAAGTCCAAACACACAAATGTGTGCCTGGATCGATCTAGAAACACAGGGGGCGACCAACTCACCCACAAACCCTAGTCTTGCAATTTCCACCAAATTGAGGGCTCCAATCTAGTCTAAATCGAAATCTGAACATAGATTCGTGATCACCTCGTCAAAGGGATCATAAGGTATGTCAAATTAGGTTGTTTTGATTCAACTCAAATTCCTTGCATGTGATAGAAATCGAATGTTTAGCTTGATTTTGTGATGTATTGACTAATTAGAAGTGATATGATGTCTAAGGACAAACCCTAGACGATTTCTTGACAAAATCTTACATGATACTTGTAGGGTTTCATAATCACGATTGTAGGTGATTGATGAGCTTGAAGAAACTTGATAAATGCTAAAGTTATATCTCTTGTTCAAGCACAATCTGAATTTAAGAAGTAATTTCAGAAATATTGATGTTAAGATATGTGTAAAGTTGACTAATTGAAGTGAAATTAGATGATAATTACAAGTCATGAACTTGGTAATGATTATGTGAAAATCTGACCCGCTAGGTGTTTGTTGAAATTCCTAAGTGGGGATTTAAATGTTAAAAATGGGATGAAAACGCAGATTTGATTATTGTTTATAATGATGCGTTAATAATCATGTAAAGAGTTCTAAACCAATTGTAAATTGAACTCTCTAGGCAAGGAGTCCGGACCGTCAAGCGGACAAGCTGGAGGGAATACGCGTGGGAAAGGTGTGCTCTAAAGGTATGCGACTTATAGTTTCGCTGCATTATGTTTAATTGTTGGTCTTTATGTCGTTATGTTGAATTTAGCCAAACAAGAAAAGCACGTTAAGTCACGGAAGTGACAAAGCACCTAGACAAGTAAAACGGGTCAAAGAATGTACTAGAAATAGAGTTTGGATGTGTCTTGTAATGGTGATTCCCATCGGGCATCCAAACGGTTCAAAACAAGTTGAATTATGAACATCGAGTCAATGACCATCACACGTTGATTGGTTAAAATCAAGCGTAAGCCGTGTAGCGGACATGCTAAACTCGTTATAGAAAAATGAGCCCTTGATATGGGAAATTAGATTCGGATTTTATACTTGTCAAATAGTGTTATAAGGCATGTTTAAATTCTTGAAAACAAGCATGACAAATATTATACAAGCAACCCTCGAGAAGGGAGCTAAACGTCAAAATCGGTAAACACGGGAACGGGCGAAATGGCCTAAAACATGTGATGGCAACAATACAAGTTGTGGAACTTGTGAACAAACGAGTCGGATAAGTAAGAGGCCGAATTGTAAACCAAATCCTTTTGAAAGGTAATTTTATGCAATTCGAGTTGATAAACGTGTCCGTAATTCAATTACGGTCGTGTAGGAAAAAGAATGACGTAAAACGGACTTGTGTAGCGAAAGTTATGCAAGTTTGAAGTTTGTATTTGATTTATGTGAGCTGGAAATGTGCAGCAACAAGTTTTAAACAAGAGGATGTGAAAAAGGGGGCTAGGTGGGGCGTCTAGCCCCCCTGATTCCGAAAATTTTTAATTTTTGTTCATTTTGACTCATGAAACTTGTTTATACCCTTTTTAACATTGTCAAAACTAACATTTGATTTGGTTTTGACCTTAGGTGATGATGGTCTAACCCGGATGGTGATCAAGTAGTTATCAAGAATCGAACGCACTAAACAAAGCTTCCACACTTGATCTATTTTGTTTTAAGTAATATGTAGAAACTTGATATCATGTCTTGAAAGTTTAATTAGTAGGATTATAACTTGAATATTATAATCATGTATGGTCTTAAAACCATGAAACTTTTTGTCACCTCGAAATTTTTGTACTAAATGCATGTGATATATTATTAATTTCTGTTAGTTAAAGTTGGGTCTTACACATACCACCTATTGTGTCGAGTCTTGCACGTGGAGCCAAGCGTCGTTGTGGATCGTTGAGCACTGTACAGGTTATAGTCTGGTTTTATCAAAAAGCTTTTCCCTTTTTAAAACCAAGTTCACTATAACCAATGGCTATGATACCAATATGTCTCACCCCCAAAATCCACCATGCGGAGTATCACCGCTTGGAGGCGTGACATGACCAGGATCGAGCCACCAATCATATTGAACAACGTAATTAAGTAAATGAAACCAACCACAATACAATTGGTGACCCAAGGCTAGTTAACCAAGTTCAAATTAAACAGCGGAAGCATCAAATGTAAAACCAACATAAGTAATAAGTTCATAAAGTTTAAATGTTTAGAACTGGACATAGCAGTCCATATCCCACAACGACATCCTCCTCGTGCAAGCTCCATAAGCATCTAACGACCTGTAAGGCATGTAACAACGAGTCAACAATAAAGTTGAGCGAGTTCACAGTTGGGTGTTTGTTTTAAGTTGTTTTCAAAAACATAGTTTGTCTTTAGCTGGCTTACTTGCCGTGGGGGTTACCCCATAGTTGAAAATATGATTAACCAATTCCTTCTTTCCCAAACCATGACCCGTGGGGGCTTCCCCATTTTAACCACTAGACCGTTACCATATCGACAACTGACGAACAATAGTTGTGCCCTACGTCAATGTCTATCATCATTGACAGTTTGCCATAGTCCATTAGTACACGCCCGTCCGAACGGCACGGTGTGAGGTTTGTTAAACCTAATAGCGCTATTAACTAATGACCCGCTCGCCATCGGCCTCGGTGATTAAGTCGATATAAAATGAGTGACTTAGGTGATAGAGTTTTGGCTAGTAGTTTAAGGTTGTTGTCCTACCCAAGGAGGACGAACGTACGTATTCTAACCAAGGAGAATAGGCAGGATTAATATTGGCATCCTACCTATGGAGGATGACGGTACATATCCTACCCAAGGAGGATATGTAGGTTCCATTTTAGTTTCTTAACCCATTCCCAAACCACCGGGAATCCCATGCCTTGTAGAAAGTGTGAACTCGCCTTTGGTTGCTCGGTTAGACTCTCAAAAATAGCTAACAGTCAAGGTCGGTCAATCACGTCCTAGTATGATTACCACTTAGTTTATTAGTGACTTCAAATAAGCACGAAGTTCCTACACGCATCTATCACATAACATGCATCACTTTAACGGTTCATGCCCATATAAACTTCCCATCTATTCCCGTTCATAAGCAAACATACGACATTGAACATAACACTTTTATTGACATATAACATGTTAGATCATTCTCAGATAACCTACCCGACATTTAGACACGCGAATTACTACTTATGTCGTTTCAGCTTTTACATTCAAAACTGGGCTGTTTTCGGGAATTTTAATAAAATAGTTACCCTATTCCAAAAATTCCTATCTTTTTACACAAGGTCTTAAACGATCAAAATATTATTGTGTAAAAATCTCGAGATCCAATTCATTACCAATATTTTATAAAAATTCATTTACCGGACTGCAATCAGATTCATCACTTTCTGACTGCAGTCCACGGAATAATTTATTTAAAATTCATCGTAAGTCCGATTTATGAAATTCCAGTGGTAGAATCACTAAGACATCAGTGTCCATCTACAGTACAAATTTCGTGACCTAATTCTACACAGATTTCAAGTTATGACGAAAAACATAACACATATTTTCAGCAGTAAAAACGCAGCTTTTGCTGCTGTGAAAAATGACCCTTTAAAAATAGCAAACAAAGTCCAAAAATTATGATTCTAGTGCCATTAGAACCGTATTTTGAAATAACACGTTATAGACTCAAGAAAATCAGTTTTTCGATAAATATCGACCTATTTACAGCCAACTGAAGTTGGCTCTAAATGTTTGGACAGAAGCCGCTTTCAGCTTATAGTGCTCTAACGCAAGTTCCATTTGTTCCGTTAACATGTTTAGTGATCAACAACGTATTTCTAGTAATCACAAGCAAGCATCAACATATACCAAACAACATCATACTAACAACACTTCATCACATTTCATCTTTATGTAAACCTTATGTAATGCTTTATGTTCATGTTTTTAGTTCTTGTTCCTTAGTGTTCTTGATATACTTAACATACTACAACTTTTAATCATAACAAGAAGATGGACAAGAGTTAAACAAGAACTTACAACTAGCACAAAGGCTAGGGAAGAACACTAGTGAAAATGATGGTGAAAATGGTGTGTAAAGGCAAGTAAGTGAGCTCTTTGATGATCCTCAAGCTACAATCTTCACAAAGCACCTCTTAACACATGTATGGAGCTTGAAAATGGAAGAATATGGTGGTGTTAAGGTGGTGATGGTGGCGGTTATGGTGAGAGCCTAGAGGAGAGTGGGAAAGATGGAGTGAAATTGAGAATGATGAGTATGGAGTGATCTTGTAAGTCTTACACCATACTTATGTCCTCACCTCAAAATATTTTGGCAACAATATCAAGCAAAGATCCATTAAAATATAAAATTAAATCTTGAAGTATGGTGGGGATCTTTGTGGGTCCTTTGTGACCGTAAGAGAGCATGGTGGGGGGGGGGGGGTTAGATGTAATTTTTCATGGTAGATGGTAAGTATTAGTTCAAATGCAAGTATATGTTTACCCATGTTAGTTACTAGAGAAATTAGTGGGTGTTATGGTGTATGGGGATCATGACTAGCCAAGAAATAATTAAACAATGTATTTGGCAAAAATTTTGTGTCCCGGGTAATGTCCGGTTGTTCGGTTAGATACCGGTTCGTTAAAGTGCTAAGTTGTTCCGTTTAGTGTCTTTTATGTATCTTTTTGTAACACTTTTAATTACCAACACTTAGGAATGCATACAGGACCATTTTGTCAATTTTCTGCACAAGACTAGTATGTTGATGTATTGTAAAATACATCTTTATTCGCGTCCGGTTTTAGTCGTTAGATTGTCGTTTTTGTCCGTTTTTAGAGTAGATTGTATATACTTTTGATGTTTTTATGTTTTCCAGGTCTTTACAGCCAAAAGGAGCAGAAACGAGGTGAAATCTGGAAAGGCGAAAGGCTGGAACGGGAATCGAGGAGCTCGGGAGTGAAACGAAGCGAAAATGCAGTTCTGAAGGTTTCAGGCGGCCCGCTTGAACTTATAAGACATCTTCAGGCGGGCCGAATCAACTTAAAAGAAGAATTTATAAAATTGAGACTCGCGCGGCCCGCTTTGACTTAACATCGTTCTCAGGCGGGCCGCGTAGAGGTCATGTTCGCGAAACCGACTTTGATCAGCAAAAAATCTAGGGTTTTCTTGGTTTTAAAAGATCATCAACAAACACAGCCGTAACAAGAACGAATCTTGGAGTTCTTGGACTGCTTTGAAGGCTGATTGGAGCGGTTTAGAGCATTCGGAACGTGTGGAATCATCGGGTAACATCTTGGAAGCATTCGAGAGTGAAGATTCGGGTTTAATCGTCCTTATTCTCTCGTTTTCGTTTGTTTAAACCTTGTTGCATGATGAATTCAGTTTATACATTGATTTATATTACGTTCTTGACAATGATTTGCGGCTAAATTTTATTAACTACCTAGGCTAATGACTATATCTAAATAAAGTTTGAATCTTTACTCGATTTTTGGCGTGGTTGTGGATTTTTCTTGTATTGTAAAAGCTTCGGGAATTTAACTTGGTGCATATGCGTGCTTGACGATTATTTTATTATTGTTTATTGCTTCGTATAATCCTTGGTGACGGTCTTTATCACGTAATAGGGTTGTGCTAGGGTTCTTGATTTAGGTGACTGTCTATATCACGTAATAGGTCATTAATCCTTTAGGGTGAAAATCATGTGAAGTAACCTTAGAAGTAATATCCGGTAATTTAACAAAATCAAGTGTGCTGCTAAACTCGTCGCTGAGAGGCTCGAGGTTATTAATAGGTCTCGGTTTGGTTATAAGTCCTTAACATTCCATTGTCTATTAAACTAAGATTAAAACCCGTAGTTGCTTTAGACGTTCGCGCTGAGAGGTAGAGCGTCTTATATAGGCACTTTCAAGAAACTAGAGGACTGAGAGGAAATCTAGAAAACCTGTGAGCGTAACAGCCTAGGTAGTGCCATAAGAATCGCCTTGAGAGTGTTTGAGGGGCTTAGTGGTGTCTTAATAGGTTTAGTATCCAAAGATCCCGGTTCCACACCACAAAATCATCGAATAGAGATCCATTCTGAGTTTAGCTTGCGTCTAGCCTAGGTAGTCTTCATCACCACTGGTTCTAGTCTTCGTCAAATTTCGTGTCTACTTATTTAGCATTATTTTAATATTTTATTTAGGATTTTTAGAAAACTCCCCCAATCAATAAACAATTAGTTAAGTCGTGTCAGTCTTAGTCTAGATAGAGTCATTAGCGTAATTTAGTAGAGTCTCTTGGGTTCGATACTCGGACTTCCTTAGGCTATACTGCATCGATCGGTACACTTGCCGGCCGTGTGGTTTAGGTTTTAGAGAGTCTTATTTTTATAAATTTAAAACTTAGAGAGTCTAGTTTAGGGTTTAATTTAGTTAATTTAGTTAAACCACTTTTAGCACATCAAGTTTTTGGCTCTGATACCATATAAAACAATTGATTTGAATGATAAAAAGTGTTAATTACATTCACGAATACAGAGGCATAAATAGCCAATATTACAACAACCTTGATGAGAGTTTCAAGGCAAGGATTACGATGATCAATAATCATCAATTCCTATCTAAAAATACAGTGAATATAATAAGGAAACTATTGAAATACAATAATATTATTTACAATAATATTCTATTTAATAAAAACAAGCTCGTTTACTAAACGAGCCCGAGCCCGAGCTTCGCTTATCGAGCTCAAGCCGACTCGCGAGCCTAAACGAGCTTTCTGTTTATATATTTTTTATTAATATGTTAAATATATATTTATCTGATAATAACTACCATTTATATAAATATAAAAAAATAACTAAATTATATGCACAATAATAATTATAATTAATATAAATTAATTAATAAATACTAAACGAGTCGAGCCCGAGCTTGAAAAATTACCTTCGAGCCAAGCTCGAGCTTTCATATGTTAAACGAGCTCGAGCCTGGTCAAGCTCAGGCTCGGCTCGGCTCATTTGCACCCCTTATTCGCAAGGTCTACAGGGAACAAGGAGACACCCAGCACAGGAGCACGCTGACCCGGAGCGAATGACCGTACGCCACGTCACATCTAACCTGACACCGTCAGAGGGGACATAATGGATATTCTCCTTAGTCGGACAGCTGGCAAACGCTGGTGTCTCCCTCCTTTCACTACTCTTCGGCTATAAATAGAAGGCTTCATCCACATGTTTAAGGGTCCGTTTTCTCTACTCTCTCACTACATACACACACTTATCCTCAAAGTGATACTTATTCTCACGCCGGAGAGTGGTTACGAGGAGAACCCCCATCTTCTCCTCCTCGTAACGAGTCACCGGTGTTGTTCGTTTTGCAGGATTCCGAAGAGAACTTAGCCATCTGTCGAGTGGAAGGAGTTGAACCGTATTTCCACGAGACTGTCCAGTTGATACTCGGAGTGTTAATTAGTGTTTCTTCAATCTAGTTTACTTATATTGTGATACGGTTTAATACTGAAAATACCCATTATGGTACGGTTTGGTATTGAAAATGCAAGATATCAGTATCGAAAATTAAATCAGTTTGCAGAATTCGATACCTGTTTTGAACCGATACCCGATAATATTTGCTCATCCGTATTTATTCCTATGTGTAATTACATGTTAAAAACAAAGAATATTTTTTTTATTATTGTAGATGCATTAAGGTAATATGATTTTTTTTCTTGCTCCTTATGCGTTTAAATACTTTTTTTTGTTTTATATTTGTTAGGATTATTGCCAGAAGGAGAAAAGAGATTTTATTCACAGCATGAGCCACATTTTGACAATGTAAAAGAGTCAAGCTTTAGAGCTAGCAGTTCAGGATCTGTGTTAACATCTAGCCCTAATGTTTCGGTAGGTTTGTCTAGCATGGAGCTTATGCCAGTAGCTGATAAGCCAACCATAGATAAAAGGGTTAAAGTTTATTTGGATCAAAATGGCAAATTTGGACAAAACTCAGGGACTAAAATGGCAATTTGGACAAAACTCAGGGACTAAAATGGCAGTAAAGTGAAAAGTCAGGGACCCAGATGCAAAAAAAAAACTATTTGGATCAAAATGGCAAATTTAGACAAAACTCAGGGACTAAAATGGCAATTTACTCAAGTTTTTAGGACTCTCAAGTCTCAATGATGCTACAACGTGCTAGACGAAGATATTGATTGAGTATGTTAAAAGTTTGCTTAAGTTTTGTGATCATGCTTTTTATTTTGTAAATATATCAGTTGTTAACGGTATATGTTAAATATTGTTAGAACTTATGCTAATTAGGTTGACTTTTATCTGTGTCTGAGCTCTCACAAAATGTCAATTTTTATTTTTCAAAAAAAGAGTATACACTATGATATATTTTATTTTTGATAATTATAAACTGTTTTGGTTGTGTTTGGATACGAATTTGTTTCATCAAATTATATTATTAAAAAGGGTGTAATGTAATCGAATCATGTATTATATTTTTTTAGTGGTTCATCGGTTTTCAATTTGTAGATTTTAGATGTTTAATTTATTTTAGAGAAGACCAATTTGGTCATTTTGTATGTAATTCTGTTAACTAAAAGGGCCATTCAGCCATATAAAATGACTGAATTGGCCTTCTTGTTAACAGAAAAAATGGATGAAGTTAACCCAGTGGACTAAAATGGCAACTGTGAAACCTTTTTGGACCCACAGGTTAAAAATGAAACCTTTGGACTAAACTGGCAAAATGGCCCAAACCACAGGGACTAAAATAGCATTTAACTCTATATTTTATTTCCAAACTTAAAAATATAAGTTATTTAAAAAAAATAAAAACCTAGATTCCTTCTTTAATTTTTATTTTATTCCCTAATTTTCTACGATCATATTAATCTCAAATCATAGAATATTTTGAAAAACAGTCAACCAAATTTATGTGTTATAAAATTATATGACCAAATTTATGTGTTACAAAATTATATGTTACATGCTATTATTAACTATTAAATTAATTATGTTTATTCCAATCCACCAGTTGTGACCTACTGGTAGGGAACTTTGTTTTCCAATAGAGACCAAAGTTCAATCTCCACTTGTGTCACTTTGGAGGATTATCACATTGTATTAAATATAGGAACAATATCTAATTCGACGGTTTAGATTTTTATGACATTAACCTAGAAAATGAAATGTAAAAGATAGCTAAAGAAACCCAAATAATGCAAGAAAATTGTTTGATATGATTGCGTAGCTTTGTCTTATCAAGAAAACAATTAAAATAACTTTTATTCATATTGTAAACGTACGCTATAGTTGAGTAACTTACATTTTTGGTCTCATGGTTTAAGTGAAATCGGGGTTGGTGCCTAATAACTTGTTCATAAAAGGGTTATTGGGTAGTTAAGTAAGGATCGAGTGGGTCTAGCTCTTTTGAGTAGTGTTCTTCTAAGGTTATATGAAATTATGAATAGTCTCGTGTGTCCTTTATTATCACACACATAAACCAAAAACAAACAAACAATAAAATTAACTCGCTTCACGATCTGGAAACCATGCTTGCTGACCCGCATGCCAACTCGGTCCTTATCATTCCACTCCACTCAAATCCGCCTTGTCCTCAAGGTGAAGGCCGGGGATTTCTTGAGCATCGATGATCATCATGAATTGCGGTTTTGGACACTTGTGGCCTGGTTTCTAGACTTCATCACATTAATAACACAAACCTCTGGCTTGCCTGTCACGAATCTCGGCACTAGTGAGATGTCGGACCTCATTTGGAGCTGGAACAAGGGTAGCCAAACGGGGTGGGAGCCGGGCCCAAAAGGCTTGTGGATGAGACGCGCCATACCAATGGCATAAGACAATGAACAAGGGACTTCACCTTAACCTCAAAGCAAATCTCGTCTTTGAGTCGGCCCACAAAACATCAAATTAAGAAGGATTCAAGCAAGTTATCAACACGGTGGGAGAGGCGTTCAAATTCCTCTTGGTAAGCAACAATTGCCGTAGTCTGTTTAAGACGGGAGAGGGCCTCAACAGCCCTTTGGCCTTTACGAGCCACCTATGCCCTAGCAAGGTCGTACCATCGAGGTGGAAAGAAGCGAGGTGTACCTTGTCGCCATCTTCAACCCGTTGGAATGCAAAATATTGCTCGACTTGATCGTCTCCACCAAAACGAGGAAATAACTGTAACACCCCTCCCGTGCTATAGCAGACGTGTCATTATAACGGTAATCTGGTCACAAACATAATTCTACGGATAATAAAAACACTTACATTTTTACAAAAGTTACAAAATAATAACCATATGCTTTTATAAAATCCTTGTCTTTTTAACTCTCGCTTAGGTCTCTATATGTTCTCCAATAGTCCCTGTAACCTAACGTGCGCAAAAAAAAACAAAACAAAAGCACGTCTGAGCAAACCGCTCATTGGGCGAATAATGAAGTCATAACTTATAAACTTGTACCATGTAACATGTCATCTTGTAGCAAATAACATATCAAACTGTAACCTCTAGCATATCAATCTTGTAATTTATACATTTTGTATAACTTGAATATTCTGTAACCATAAATATCAAAATAACATGATATCTGAAGGGGTATGGTCCCAGATCTCGCGTCAGCATGACCGTGAGTGACCATTACCCTTATCAAAAACCCCCACCAGCAAGAACTTATCTGTGTCCGTGCGGGCACGCGCGAACACAGCGGTTGAAACCAATCTGTCCATTGATGAGAAAACTTACCTTAGGTAAGAGAACGAATGTTACGCATAGCGATGCGGCCTGGCACCGCATCCTATGGACGTTTTCGTCACGACAAGGGATCTGGACAACAGTAATAGTCATCAAGCGGCGATGCGGCACGGCACCGCATCCCGCATGCATCTTGGCTAGAAAAAGAACGCGGGAACAACATCAGTTACCGCAAGCAGCGATGCGGCCCAGCACCGCATCCTGCCTACAAGGCAAGTGGGTCTGACACCACAGTACAAGTGGCACTGAGAACAATCAACTGTCAGCCCACATGTGTGCAACAGTCTGACACCACAGGACGTGGCATCACCACCGTAACCGACAGGTCTGACATACCTGCAGGATACTGTGCGTTGTCAGACTAGCTACTCAACTACCCTCCTTCACTCCTCGGCTACAAATACCCATCCCAAATCAGGTTTGAGGGATGACTTCTCAACTCTCTCACTACTACTACTATCACACTTTGCTTCCCAAGCAAACTACTGATTCTCACGCCGGAGAGTGGTAACAAGGAGCACCCCCCACCCCATCCTCCTTGTTACGAGTCACGGCTTGTTTCCTTGTGCAGGAAACCAACCAGCGGACGATCTAGCCAGCGATCCTCGGAAAGAAGGGATTAACCCTACTTGACGAGACCAGTGAGTTAACCCCACCCGGTTAACTATTGTTTCATCATTGGCGCCCACCGCTACTCTTAGCACTTTTTTCCATCATCCTTTTCTCTCCAAAGATCATGTCTGATCGTCTAAACAACACTACCGGGGATAACTTAAACCCCACAAACCAAGGGCCTACGGGAACCACTCCCCTAGCCCCAAATGCTGAACACATTGGCACATCAACGCAAGGGGGTGCATCCCTTACGTTTGGACACGATCTGTCACAATACGCTTCTATGATACCTCCAGGCATGAACCTTCATGCCTGGTACGACCAACAAGCAGCTCTGCTGGCTATAGCATACAACAGAGCTTACGCAGAAGCGCAAGTACTGATCGGGCCTACCCCGGCACCGTATACCCCTGCGGGTCGCGTTTTACAATACGACGGAAGGGCCCCCACACACCCAGCCTCCCGGAGTAGGCATGATGACCGCGGCTCCTCTTATTGTCAGGTCCGCACGATTGATGAGGATGATTCCTCATACGGGTCCGGCACCAGGGGCCCAATACAAAGCCGCCTGGGTACTCATGGCGAAAACAGACGGCAATCCACAGCCCACCGAGGTCCTGGCATTCAGAGCCGACTGGGACCTCAGTCCCACTATGAAGGGCAGGGCCGTACCGATCCGGATGACGGTACATACCGCGGGGAATCCCACGCCACTAGCAGCAGACCGGGAGGACGCAATTACGCTCCTCCCACTCACCCCCCGCACCACATACCTCCGCGCTGCAAAGCGCCACCAGAGCCAACCCTATAGGCCGAAATCTGCGGCCGAAAACTCCAAATTCGCCCAGGAAATCGCCCAAGCCGATGTTACGACCACCAAATTCCCATTGAACATTGGGAAATACAATGGGTCGTCCAACCCGGACGACCACATGAACATCTTCATCGGCGCAGGGTGCAACGGCAGGTGGGACGAACCTACCTGGTTCGATTCTTTGCCAGTGGGATCACTGGCTTCATTTGAGGACTTACAAGAAAAGTTCCTCGCACATTTTTGCCAGCAGCGACGTCATGAACGTGATTCTATGGACGTCATGAACATCTGGCGCAGAGACAACGAATCGCTTGAGGCATTCGTTGTCCGTTACAATAAAGAATGCCTTGAGATAGGCGACGTGGCAGACCAAATGGCACGCAACCATTTTATTGTTGCTGTCAAGGACGAACAAATGGTTATGACTATCTCCGGCAAGGATGGCTTGCCCAAGAAATGGGAAGATGTCATGGCTGCGGTCAAGACATACGCCCAGACTTAGCGGTCCCTCAAACCGCACGTCTCAAAGGCACAGCCCCAAACGGAAGGCCAGTCCTCCCACCAAGAACACAAGCGTAACAACCAGCGCAACCGGGACACAGGGAATCGCGGCAGCGATCCCAGACCATATGTCCCGCGGAACAACCAGCCCGACGCAAGGGCAACAATCAACGCCCAGCGTGAAAACAGGGCGTCGAAGAAGGAGTCTCGGGACCGTAACTGGACCGAGATCAAACAATCGCCAAGCGACGTCCTTCTTACGGACGCGCAATTCCTGCGACCGGCCCAACCGATGAAGTCCAAAAAGCACCAGGATCCCGCACTCTTTTGCGAGTATCACAAGGACTCGGGCCACACAACGAACAACTGCATCAGTCTCCGACTGGAGATTGAGCGAGCCCTAAAAGAGGGGAAGCTGCAACATCTGTTGCCAGCCGCGCAAAAGCAAACTAAGCGCATCACCCCCCACAACGAGGGCACCTCCACGGGTAAGAGGACCATGTACGTGGCCTCAACCCACATGATTAATGGAGGACGAGGAAGGCCGCGCAAGGCGGCAAGAAGACCGGACAATGACTGGAAAGATGAGCAAGTGGTCTTTCCAAAAGTACGAAGCGGACCGCGCGACAGGCGCGCCGTCGTTATCACAGGCTACCTGGCTCACTACTGCACCGAGCGACTATTCATCGACCCGGGCAGTACGTCTGACATTATATATGAGCAGTGCTTCAACCAGTTCGATCAAGAAGACAAGGATCGGTTGCAGCCGGTAGACTACCCTTTGGCCGGGTTTGCGGGGGAAACCGTATTCCCCCTGGGCCAAATCACTTTTCCTGTGCACCTCACCAATGGTAGACACACACGAACGGAGGAGGTAAACTTCATGATTCTGCCTCACACCTCCAAATACGACGTACTTCTGGGGAGTGAATCCCAGGGCGACTTCAACATAATCACATCCGTCCCCCACTCTGCCATCGGTTTCCCAACCAAGACGGGGATTGCGATAATTTACGCCCGCAGAGAAGTTATGTCCTCGGACGAGCTGCGTCCGACCAAGGTAGCAAGGCCTACTCCCAACACGCAACCAGAAAAATGGGTTCTTAACGCAAGACACACAGAGCAAACGGTCACGTTGGGCCACGCCTTATCCCCCACCATCAAAGCGCGCCTGAAGCAGCTCCTCTTCAGGAACCAAGATATTTTTGCGTGGGCACCCGCAGACATGACAGGGGTACCACGCGAAATTGCGTAGCATTTCTTGAATACCATGCCAGGTATCAAGCCAGTGAGTGATCCAAGGCCAATGCCACTTTGGATCAGCAAAGAACGCGGCGATGGAAGAGCAGGTACAAGAACTGCTCTCTGCAGGCATCCTGCGGGAAGTCAAATACCAGACTTGGTTGTCCAACCCAGTCATGGTAGAAAAACCAAGCGGGGGCTGGCGCATGTGCGTCGATTACAAAGATCTCAACAAGGCCTGCCCCAAGGATTGTTACGCACTTCTGGAGATCGACGAGAAGGTCGATAACCTTGCACCATTTCGATGGAAGTGTTTCCTCGATTGTTACAAAGGCTACCACCAGGTGCAGATGGCAATCGAGGACAAAGATAAAACGGCATTCCGCACGCCTATCGGAAATTACTGCTATACGAAAATGCCGTTTGGGTTGCGCAACGCGGGTGCAACCTATCAAAAATTGATGAACGACACTTTTCGCGGACAAATCAGCAAAAGTGTCGAAATCTATATGGACGATCTGGTCGTCATGAGCATGGAGGAAGATACCATGCTCAACGATGTTGAAAGAACATTCCAAACTCTGCGAAGCGTTAATATGAAGCTAAACCCAGGGAAATGCTCGTTTGGAATGGAAGAAGGCAAGTTCCTTGGATTCATCGAAACCAAAGATGGATTCAAGGTGAACCCGGAAAAAGTTCAGGTGATCGAACGCATGCCATCGCCTTCTACGATGAAAGAAATGCAACGACTAGCCGGCAGGCTAGCCGCACTGAACATATTCTTAGCCAACCATGCAGCTAAGTCTTATCCTTTCATCAAGACCCTGCAGAGCTGTTTAAAAAAGGAACAATTCCAATGGACCGCAGAGGCCAAAAAAGCTTTCCGGGAGATGAAAGAGTGTTTGATTCAACTCCCAACTCTAACTGCACCACGCAAGGATGAGCCACTTATCTTGTACCTATCTGTCGCGGACAACGCGGTAGGCGCGGTACTCATAGTGGAACGAGAAGGAGTTCAAACACCCATCTACTATATCAGCAAAATGCTCAACGACCCAGAGACGAGGTACTCCATCATGGAAAAGTTGGTATTGGCACTGGTACACGCGTCAAGACGGTTGCGACGTTACTTTGCAAACCACGCCATTACAGTGTTAACCAACTACAGGATCGGCCCGATCCTATCAAAACCCGACATCTCTGGTAGATTAGCAAAGTGGGCAATTGAGCTGGGCGCACTTACACTGAACTATAAGCCGCGCCCCGCAATCAAAGGCCAGGTCTTGGCTGATTTCGTCGCCGAAGTACCAGCAAATCGCATTCAAGAATGCGAACAAGAACAAAACCACCACCATCCTCCTCAGAAACAGGGGCACTATTTACCGATGGTGCATCCAACGAGGATGGTGCAGGTGCGGGTCTGCGACTCGTCAGCCTCGATGGCCAAGAGCTTACCTATGCAATCCGCCTCGATTTCAAAAGCACAAATAATGAGGCAGAGTACGAGGCTCTACTGGTAGGACTGCGTCTGGCAGTCAAACTCGGCGTCCAACATTTGGAAGCACACGTCGACTCACTATTGGTTGCAGGGCAGATACGCGGTGACTATGCCGCAAAAGGGGATATCATGATCCTCTACCTCGAACAAGCCTTGCAACTGACATCAAAGTTCACTTCCTTCAATATCCGCCATATCAACAGAAGTGATAACAAACCCGCGGATGCACTGTCAAAACTTGCATCCACCAGCTTCCAACACCTGGCAAAGGAGGTACGCATCGAGATTCTGCAAAATCCCTCAGTACCCCTACGCCAAGTCAATATCATCCAGTACGGTACAACATCCTGGATGACACCAATCATTGCATACTTGCAATCAGGTGTTACTCCCGAAAGCAAGACAGAGGCACGTAAGTTGCAACACAAAGCGTGTCATTATCAGATGGGGGACGGTATCTTATACCGTAAATCATACCTGGGGCCACTCTTACGATGCGTTGACCCCCAAGATGCCACATACCTTATCAGAGAAATACACGAGGGAATATGTGGCATACACGCGGGTCCACGTATGGTCATGGCCAAAATCATGAATGCCGGGTACTACTGGCCCGGCATGCACCTAGATGCGGTCAAAGTCTTGCGCAAGTGTTTCAATTGTCAGCGGCATGCTCCCAAGACCTTGCGCCCCAAGAACAACCTGATCCCTGTCACCACTGCATGGCCATTCCAAAAATGGGCAATCGATGTGGTGGGACCATTTCCAGACGCACCAGGTGCAGTGAAGTTTATCATAGTGGCTATCGATTACTTTACAAAATGGGTAGAGGCAAAACCGCTCGCCTCAACCACCGCTATGATAACAAGGAAATTCGTCTGGGAACATATCATCTGCCGTTTCGGTCTACCAATGTGCATCGTTACCGACAACGGTACCAACTTCGCTGCGGATGACTTCCAAAAATGGTTAAAGGAGCTAAACATTGAACACATATTCTCCTCAATAAAAGTTTAGTCGAAGGCATCAAAGCACGATTGGGAACAGCCAGACGCGGCTGGGTTGATGAACTCCCAAGTATCTTATGGGCCCACAGGACAAGCCCAAAGACAAGTAACGGTGAGACACCCTTCAGCCTGGTCTATGGCACTGAAGCGATGATCCCCGCGGAAGTAGGCCTCCCCTCACCTAGAATGTTGGCTATCAACAGGATAGATAACAATGAGGAACGCAGGGTTGATTTGGACCTCCTGGAAGAAAGGCGTGAAAACGCTGCAATCAACGAGGCCAAGTACAAAACCAAACTTGAAAAGTACTACAATGCACGCGTCCGCATTTGTACCTTCAGCCCGGGAGACTACGTCCTTCGTGACAATGAAGCATCTAACGCGGAACGCCCAGGGAAACTTGCCCACAAGTGGGAAGGACCCTACCTCATTCAAGAGGTCCTGGGCAAAGGCGCGTATAAACTGCAAACATTAGAGGGCGAAACTATCGCACACACATGGAATGCACAACAGCTTCGACGCTGTTACATGTAAGCCATGTTTTTTACATTCACCATGTAACCTATCGGGCCGCATGCCATTTGCAAATAAATAAATGAACGATTCAATGCAATATTGTTTATTTACTTCTATTACAAATACGTGTTCCACTCTGCGGTATCTGCAAAAACAGATTGGCAAAATCTTCATTCGCGATACCCACACAGAGTGGTGACCACACGCAAGTATTGTAATAGGCCAGCAATGCAAATACGGTTTTCACAAAACCTATACAATTCCTAAACCCTAACGAGATAAAAACAGGATTTGACTAATACTCATACGACAAGGGTATAGAGTATACTTGCATATCATCTAGATATGCAAAAGGCAAATACAGACTTAGTGTTATTCACAATAACATTAACTCATACAAGTTCACACATGCAAGTAGTAAAAACACTTGTATAACTTGAAACGGTTAAAACTTTATATTCAAAAAATGTTTACACCCACACGGTGTACAAGATATTTACATAAAGTTTTTAACATTTACATGGAGGAAACAAAAAAGGGCACGCAGGACATCCTAGTCTTTCTTTGAACCGCTGACCCGCATCATCCTTGCCATCACCAGCAGTCTCTTCCTCTTCATCTTCCTCATCAGCATATAATAACCGCAAGCGGTCTACGTAGTCTTCTGCGTCCAGGCATTCATCAAGTTTCTCAAGGGCGGAAATGGATGTATCGTTATACGCCTCAAGAGCAGCAGCAAGAAGCGCTTCAGTGTCCATGCCATGGAAACCGGACCTTTCATCAGTATATTTGCCCTGGGCCAAAACATTCATATGACTGATGCACCGGTTGTAGCCAGCCTTAAAACCAGCGTCACGTGCACGCAGCCTAATCTGCTCTACACCAGATGCGTTCTCAGGCGCGTCAAGGATAGACCGAACAATCTGCAAAACACAGACAATAAGGTTATCAAATGGCAAACCTAAAAACATAGCAAAGGAAACGGGTACTTACATGCCCGATACCATGGATACGCATCCATTCGCGATCTTCCTTGAGCTGATCGAATGAAGAAACAAGGCTATCCCTAGCCTCAGCAGCCTCCCTTGCCCGCGCTTCAGCTTCAGCAGCACGGGCAGAGACCTCTTCAATAATGGCCACCCGGCTCCGCACTTCAGCCTTTTAACAAGGAGACAAATACACAAAGTTAATCAACATACTTGTGAGATGTATATACAAATTCAAGAGCAAACGAAGTTTATACCTGGAGGCCCTGAACAGTTTTGTTTAAGTTGGTGCGGTCAATATTTGCCCTTTCAAGAGCCTTGGCAGCACGGGCCTCCGTCTCCTTGGCCTCTTCAAAAGCCTTGGCAACGCGAGCTTCCGCCTCCTTGGCCTCTTTGGCAACCGCATCAGCTGCAGTTTTCTACTTAACCAAAGCAGCATTCGCTGCCTTGATGTTAGCAAGCTCCTGACGAACACGAAAGAGAGTTTCATTCTGTTTGGCCCAAGATTCTTTCCAAGTCTTGCGCTTATCAGAAATTGTCCTGCGCTCATTAGAAAGAGATTCTTTCCAACTCTTGCGCTCATCAGAGAGCAGTTTGGCAAGGGTACGAACCTGTTTGAGCTCAGCAGTTGCAGCCCACTCCTCAGTCTGCTTATGCTTCTCAAAGGCAGCCTTATCCCTTTCAAGCTGCTCTGCACCCTCACGTGCAGCCTTCACCAACTCTTCAGCCTCAGCCCGCAAGCGAGCAGTTTCCTCCTCCTTGCGACCCAGCACCTTGTAGTCTTCTATAATGGCATTCGCCATTATGGAACTCTCCACAAGCATGGAAGAGAGCTGATTGATCCGGAGCACACGTGGCAAACCGCGAGCCCGATTAACTTCAAACGGGGTGCCCAAACCACCCATAATCTCCCTGCACGCGGAGGGATCAACAGAAATATCATCCCCTTGCATAATAGTCCAAGGGGGACGATGATAGTTCACAGCCCGGTCCTCAGTATAGGTGCGGTAATAGAACTCCAATTCAGACTCTTCAGGCTGAATAGGAGTCCCTTTAGAACCCGCACCCCCAGAAGTGGAACCAGAAGCTTTCTCAGCAACAGGAGATTTCTTCCTCTCAGTATAAGCAAACTTCAGGTTCAGCTCGTCAGTATCCTGCGGCGAGATCAGGTTATCATGAGAATCTACCGTATCAAAGATCTGCGCCGCAGGTTTCTTCCTAGTATCTTCTACTTGCATAGAAGGTTCAGTGCTAACATCTTTATTAACCCCCGCATCCGCAGCTGTGTCATGCGGGGGGGAATGAGGAGCATCAAACATAGAGAAACCTTCATCTTGCGGTTCTGCGAATAAAGCAAAAACACTTTAACTTCAAGTGCAAAGGCAAAATACTTGTAAAAGTTATGAATCACTTACCAGAAGCAACCACAGGTTTCACAGGTTTCGTAACAGCTGTCCGTTTGGTCTGTATCTTCGGACGCTTCGCCACACCAGCACCAGCAGCCTTATCATCCATCTTTCTCTTTTTCTTCTCATCAGCAGGCTGTGAACCCGCAGAGGATCCACCTGCTGCCACACCACCACCTAGAACACCCAAACCCTCACGGGTGTCAGATACTACAACGTAATCGGTATATCTGCGGAAACGAGAACGAGATATACCTGCCGCCTGCGGCACCAAAGGAGGAACAACCGTAGCATCAGGTTTTTTCTTGCCACGACCCCGCGCAGCTTTCTCAGCATGCTTCTTGGGAGCACCCTTCACCTCAAATTTACCCAGGGCCCCAAGAGTACATGCGGTTACATCATCAAAAAAATAAGTAAGAAAGGTGAACTTCTTCCCAAAGAAGGTTATAGAATATACCTTGGCCTTGTGGCAGGGGTGCGTTCAACCCATCGCGATCCAGAACGCGGAAGTTGTTGACAATAATCACATTATAACCTATTTCACATGCCGCAAGCGAAACTAACTCAACCTTACCCGTGAAGGTTGGATCAAAAATCCTCCACAAAGCAGCATCCGCTGATAGTACAATTGCAAATCAATAACATATAAGGAAGTAAGGAAACCGCACAAAGGGTAAGAATACTTACCACCACTCTTTTCCAGCACAACGGGCCTTGACTTCCTATCGGGCTTGGTCAACATCATCCGCAGCACCCATAGCTGCGAGTTGTCCAGCTTCTTATATTCAACGGTTTTCAACCGTGGAAACCACTCCACCGTATCCGAACTAGGAAGATCAATATCTTCCGCAGGAATCACCTCGTTCACGTTGCGGAAGGTCATCCTAGCAACGACTGCGGCTGCCTTAATGTAGAAGAACTTTGTCTTCCACTTTGAAATACCCTTCGGAGGGGTCATCATCTTGGGGCTCCCGTACCGTTGGCTAAAAGAGAAAAACCCAGTATTTACAGTTAACTGGTAAAACCGCCGGAAGTTTTCAACAGAAATTTCCAGACCGAGAACACGGAAAGTGTACTCAAAATTTCTAATCCGAATCATCCCAAACGGACCCATTTGGGAGATATGAAGCTGGTAATATTCCAGAACCTAAGCAACAAAAACGGTTAATGGTAAACGAAGGTTACCATCAATGAAGGAATCGGCCCACATGGTGACATAACCGGCCGGAGCATCGGCACCGGTGTCACCCTCCTGGGGGTACTCAGCCCCAAACTCCTGGGGCATTTGAATACTGGTCATCAAGTTCTTAAACTGATTTTTTGACCACTTCAGCACCGGTAGGCCCCCACCGGGGGCACTACCACCGTCTTCTTCTTCTTCCGACGCCACCGACGAAGAATGTTCAGGGTTTTCACCCTCAACATTGTGTGGATTGGATGGTTCAGCCATCAAGAAATGTAATAAAGAAGATAGAAGGATGGGTTTACAAGAAAACTCAGAAACTTGACCGGAATTTTAGACAAGTCTGTCGGAGAAGACGAAGGAACCACTCTCTTTCACTCACCGGAAAAATTTCAAATTTTGAAAAAGTGAAGAGAAATAGAACGGTTCCCCCTTATATATTCATCGCAATTAATGCGATGCAGTAACTGAATCATCACGTTCAAACTGGGCGAATTACGCGACGCCACGTGTTCAGCGACGGTTACGCTGACAGTTATCACGCGCGTGTAGCCGTCCACGCGCCTGACAGAAGAGACTTTTACACTACTTGCTACAGTGCATTTATGACCTCGGGCAGTGCAAACGTCCTTTCGATTCAGCACATGACAGAATCCTACCAACTTTCACCAACCCACACGTGCGTTCAACCACGTAAGCAGCGCAAAAGCGACAGCATTATCCAAACATAAGCGGCATGCGGTTTCTCTGGTTTACCGCACCATAACCCATACCGCATGTCGTTTTTTTACATACCCCTCAAAAAAGGAAAAAATATATATATATCTACATTATGTAAAGGGGTATAACCAATAACCGCACATACCCACGAGCACACGTGGAATATGCGGAGATGACACACACTAACCCGCACGGGTGTGTCAGATACTCAGAACCAGCGTTGTTCTTTGGACTGCGAAAACCGCTTCTCAGAATGCGGCAAACCGCATTCCATATAACCTTCTTCAAGGTTCAAATCCCTCGTGTCCGGTTCACAATCACGGAGGGAACGCAAACAGTTTCTCCTTAGGATAAAGGATAGGTACGCTGAGCAACCGCACATCAGCAACCCTGACTCCTGATCCTTCAAGAGCCACATCCAAGCTTCAAACTCTCTAGAAGCGAGTTCTTTGATGCAAACCGCAGACACTCACGAGTAGCTGCGGCGGAATATAATTATCCTAACGGTAGCCACGGAAGAGCCACAACTAAACCGCCACGCGGTTGCTCAAAGCTACTTCCAGGAAAACTGCTTTCCAACTAAGCGTGAAGGAAAATGGTTACAGAACGACTGCGGACGAGTTTCACCCAGATTCCCAAGTATCTGCGGCGATCTCCTTCGGCAAAGCTACTTCAAGGAAAACTACTTTCTACCAAAGCGTGAAGGGAAGTGGCTAAGGAACAGTGGTAACAAGTCTGCTTATGACTAACTACCCATCTATGGACCGCATAAATAAACAATGGTGGGCACTACCATGCCTATAATCATGTTTATTTGCCCATAGTACAGATTCACATTGTTCGAACAAACACGGCCAACAATGACGCAAGTATCCCACAAAGTTCGACCACACATGGCCAACGATGTGTAGCAACGAGGTAACCGCAAAGGACGTGCGGTTACTTGAGAGCTAAACTGGAGAACATGAACACCCCATAAAAGCAGGGATCATCGTTGCATGTCCAGTTGATAAACATAGAGCTTGAGCAAAGTACTTACAACATTGCATCACCTGATGCAGAGGTTACAACTAGAGTTGCGATAACGGACATCTTCCGTCACCATCTCAAAGGTTGGTTCGAACCCTGTCAACATCTTCAGTCACCGTTACAAAGGTTGGTTCGAAACACCAACAGGTGGCTGATGACATCAGAAAAAGGTACACCCTATTACCAAATCAAATCCTTGGCTGAGAATTCCGCATCAGACGGAACTTGCTCACCGGTACAGAAGAGACGTCACCGGACTCACAGCTTGATCTACTGAATGAATGAGCCGTTTACATGGCCCATATTCTACCTTCTAGACACCATAGTCCAGTATTCCTCCCACATGCAATTTGCATAAGGAAGAAACACTAGACTGGGGGGACTTGAAGGGGTATGGTCCCAGATCTCGCGTTAGCATGACCGCGAGTGACCATTACCCTTATCAAAAACCCTCACCAACAAGAACTTATCTGTGTCCGTGCGGGCACGCGCGAACACAGCGGTTGAAACCAATATGTCCATTGATGAGAAGACTTACCTTAGGTAAGATAACGAATGTTACGCATAGCGATGCGGCCTGGCACCGCATCCTATGGACGTTTTCGTCACGACAAGGGATCTGGACAACAGTAAGAGTCATCAAGCGGCGATGCGGCACGGCACCGCATCCCGCATGCATCTTGGCTAGAACAAGAACGCGGGAACAACATCAGTTACCGCAAGCAGCGATGCGGCCCAGCACCGCATCCTGCCTACAAGGCAAGTGGGTCTGACACCACAGTACAAGTGGCACTGAGAACAGTCAACTGTCAGCCCACATGTGTGCAACAGTCTGACACCACAGGACGTGGCATCACCACCGTAACCGACAGGTCTGACATACCTGCAGGATACTGTGCGTTGTCAGACTAGCTACTCAACTACCCTCCTTCACTCCTCGGCTATAAATACCCATCCCAAACCACGTTTGAGGGATGACTTCTCAACTCTCTCACTACTACTACTATCACACTTTGCTTCCCAAGCAAACTACTGATTCTCACGCCGGAGAGTGGTAACAAGGAGCACCCCCACCCCATCCTCCTTGTTACGAGTCACGGCTTGTTTCCTTGTGCAGGAAACCAACCAGCGGACGATCTAGCCAGCGATCCTCGGAAAGAAGGGATTAACCCTACTTGACGAGACCAGTGAGTTAACCCCGCCCGGTTAACTATTGTTTCATCAATATCCAAACTCTTAAGCGATCAATAAAATTAAAATTAAAAATAATAATAAAATGTAACAAAAACAATAAACGGTTTCATATGGGTGCCGATAATGTGGTTGAGACTATATTTCTTCTCTTATTTGTACATATTCATATTGAAATGTCTCATTTTCTTTGGATCAATTCATAGCATTCATACGGTAAGTATGAGACAGTGTATCTTTCCTAGGATCGCTTTATACGTTTTAAATCACATATATAAAACGCACTAGGTTATAACCCGCGAATACTCGCGGATCAGAAAATTTAATTTGCATTAATCAAATTGTCATTAAATAAAATAAAAACACATGCTTTCAAAGGTTTTTGATGAACACGTTTGAGAGAGAGAGAGAGAAAGATAGAGAGAGAAAGAGAGAGAGAGAGTATGAACGAATTCGTGAGTTCTTGATGTTATTGTAATTGTGTGATCTTTATCTCTCTAGTTATCTCTCCTTATATACATCCAAATGGAAACCCTTGATTAGATAATAAGGATAGTTACGTCCATCAAATAATTACTAACTAATCTAATAAGGAATAAATATATTTTGATCAAATGTACAATCAAAAAAATTCAAAAAATCTAAAAACATAAAAAAATCTAAAAGAATTCTAAAAATATAAAAAATCTAAAAAATAAAAAAGATCTAAAAGAATAACTGCACAGTTCCATCAGATCTCTCAAAACTATAAAGGCGCATAACGGAACTGGAGTCGGTGTATTTGTTTATAGTTAGTAAAAAACTCCCTTTTTTTCTTCATTCCGACACTCCACTAATTAAAAACATATCTTGTGAAACATATGTCCATCCTTCACTCCTTCACTGAAGTAGTAAAAACTCCCTTTTTTTTCTTCATTCTGCCACTCCACTGATGAACCTCACTTGCACAAATCAAACGGTCATTGGCTGATTTGGAAGATTGTTAGAAAAATATTGATTCACATATGAAGATGGCAACAACTGCATAATAACCCATTTTATAGTAAGAAAGATATAAGAACAAATAAAACAAAATGAAAGCAAACAAATAAGATGATGACCATTTGTTTGGACTCACTTCTGCTGTCAAGTAATGAGGGGAAACATTCACATCCCCTACAAAGTACACAAACACCATAAGGCTATTTGGGCTTCACCATTCAAATGATAAGTCCTATTAATGATCGTTTTAGGGAGCAAAAATTACCAGCAATTACAAGATCCCGTTGATCACGCTCACAAGCTACCACCCTAACTTAAAATCAAAAACCCATAAATGTAAGCAATTCAAAACCAACAAAAGCGACAAAATGCCATACAATACCAAAAATTTTACAACATTTTTTGCCATTTATATTGCAGAACACCAATATACTTGAACAAACAGATGTAAATGCAGGTATTTTCATACTTATCGAAATAATTAGAAAATCGCAATAATAAACAGTTGCATCCAAACACTCCAAATTCTAGAGCAAATTCAAGTCACACTTTAAATGCAATTAATTTATCATAAAGGTTAATACTTTACCTTATCGTTGAACATAAAAAAAATTAAAACGACTGTCGGATATGGTGATTAATCAGAAATTTCACAAACATAATCGCAGCTAATACATTTGTTACTACACATAACTTCGAAACACAAACTCTAATTTTAAGTCTATAAGCAACAAACAATAATAACCAATTCACCCTCTTTAGGCATTGCATATACCTAAATCCAAAAACCTTCAAACCAAACAATAATCACAACCTCCCCAAATGAAGATTAGGACCTGCATAAAAAAATAAGGCTTTAATAAGTGATAGTAACATTTTGGAAAAGAAAAAACGTGTGGTCTTCCAATTAGGGCTGTTCGTTTTTATCCAAAACCCGGCCCGCATTCAAACCCACCCGAGCCCGAATTAGCGAATAACCCGAACCCCAGAAACCCGAACTTGACCAACCCGAACTTGACCAACCCGAACTTTAAATGGTTCGGTTATCGAGTCACTTTTTCCTGGCCAACAAACCCGAATAACCCGACCCGAAAAACCCGAAACATGAAACCCAAAAAAAAACCGAACATTTATTGTTTTCTCTTATAGAAGAAGTGTTTAGATTTGGAGTCTTTAATAGATGGAACACTAAGTTTTGGGACTTTTAAATATTATAATAGCATACTGTCAACTAATCTTTGAACTTTGACGATATTTTTAAAGTAGCAATATGAAGTTTGATGCTATTTTGTAAAAAAAAAATAAAAGACATTTATTTTCATTTACATCTAAACCCTAAAACCGAATAACCCGACCCGAACTAACCCGAACCTGAATAACCCAAACCCGACTAACCGGCTTAATTCTACCAATAGCTGTAGCCACCACCCCTAATTGAGGGCCCTCCACCGCCTTATGAAGTGCTCTCATTTCAGCTGCGTAGTATTCCTAGGCTGCAGCCATCCAAAAAACGTTTTTTGTGTGATCGTTCTTCACGCGCATCTGGTTAGGGAAAGAAACAACTGTTATGCATTTTTCTTCTGTACGTGTTGCAGTGCCCGACCATTCACGACAGAGTGTTGTGAAGAAAACGGACAGAAGAGTCCTTTCTAGAACTTTTTCAATTCATCGCTGGAGATTTCGAGCTGTGCCGGAGGCCAATTTAGGAGTTCTGGGATAGTTGTATCGGATTCAATATCGATTGCAAGAGCGCCCATCTAGTCCTTGAATCATCAACATATTCAAGTGGAAAATCAAAAGAAATAAGCAAAATAAAAACTAAGAATATAAAGGTTAGATGGAAGGCTTAACAAAAACTTAGAAAAAACTCCATCAGTTAGGTGTATATGTATTTCATTCTCGATTAGTAGATCCATAGTTTATGCCTTTCACACAGCTTTAGCTAGTTTAGTAGTCTTATAACTGCTCATTAGAACAAACCAGCCCATTTAACCCCGCTCATTAGAATGCGCCTGACCCATATAACCCATTTTATGTTTTGTCATTTACTCTAATTTTAACCTAGGAACTAATAGAAAACTTAAACTATAGACAAACCTAATATTAAAGTAAGCATTCTATTTAGTATTAGATTCTCATGTATTTCACGACATCATTGGTAACTTACACAAAATTAAATAAAGATGAGGTTTCAAAATGCAAGTTCAATTACTGGTTTTATGTCAAAATAGTTAAGAAATCCTTATGACAAATAGGATATAAACATGGAAAAATATAAACAATATTGACACTTACTGGTTTTCTTCAATAGTTGGTTTAATAAAGTACATATTAATTCACATCAACTAAATATAGACTAATCAATATGACAAATAGGATATAAACATGGAAAAATATTGACACTTAAACACTCGTAATTAGAGATGGGTCAAATAATCTCACCTGCACTGTTGATGAAATCCTTGATGGTGCTCCCTCTTCCAGCTTGATTGCATCCATTCCACCTTCTTGCAAGCCTAAATGCATTAATGATACCATGATTTTGACTCCAATAAACTCACATACCAAGATTATTGTGCCCCCTTTAAATTATTATTAAATTAAAAGAATCTTAATTTTAAATTACCGGAACCCATATTTCTTTCTTAACATATGCAACACGTTTTTCTGGATGACAAACCAAAGCTTCTTGTGAAGTAAAAACTGTCATATCAAATTTTGACTCAAAAAATTGACTCAAAAATCATATCAAATACAATAAAATAGTCATCTTTGATTGACATGTCTTGTTTGATACTATCCCATCCCATGGTGGTGTAAATAGTTTGATAATTTTTTTCCAAAAATAGAACGCCATAAAAGTGCCTCATATACTCCCAACGGGTCTCTCCTAAATTAGGACTTTGAGTCTACCCACATGGAATATCTTGCATTAGAGAAAAGACGTTGTGCGAGTAGGAAAATTTAATCTACATTATCACAAAGTGTATAAATATAAATACAAATACAAATACAAAAGTAACACATTACATAAATTACTTATTGACAAAGTGAAAATTTAGTTAAAATGCATTGAAGTATAAAACGATTAGGGACTCAGGGCGTTAAACTTTTTGATTTTGGATTCAAGTGGTTAAAACCACTCTACAATCCAAACAAATGCCACTATATCTAACAAAAACTATACCAAAGTGCATTTACAAATAACCTAAGCCCAACAATACCTGACTTGCAGAGACTAACACTCCGCTTATGTGGAACCGACTGAGCGGCGCATCATTCGCCTCAAATAAAACATCACCAGCCATTTAAACCAATATTGCCCAGCATCTTTCATAAACTCTATACTACAAACGATCTTGTCACGGCCCTCCACATTATTTTCACCCAAAGAAATAAGTTTCCAGCCCAAATCCATAATATTCTTCACATTCCCCTATACCCTTTCCAAGCCCATAACACAGCACCAGCCCAAACATATTTGTTTCTCAAAACCATGTCTATATTAACTTCAACCCAGATCACCCATATATTTAGCATGTAAGAACCGATTAGCCCCAAATAAGCACAAATATTACAGTTTCTGTGCATTATTATACATGTACCCCATGCCCAGTCCCTCACTTCTTTCATTATCCAATACACAAATATACAGGAACAAACACCTGAAAAAGGTTATCTTTAGTCGACATTTGCAACTCCATTTTTGACCATTTCTTTGACCAATTTTCCTACCTTAATTCCACTCTTTTATAGACAACAGAGAACTATTCATTCTCTTATTAACTCCTTCTATCATAGAAAAACTTCTATAACCATCTCCCTTAAGCTTCTGCAGATGCCATGCATTAACAGATTTTCTAATATTCCCATAATACCCCTTGTAGTCAAAAGTCTTTAGACAAACAGAACATAACCCAATAGTCTTGAAAATATTTTTCGACCACTCCATAAAACCATCTGTACACTTGTTTGGACCCCAAAACTTTCTATTCATCACTTTTCCAGTATTCCAAAAATACCCTGCCTTGTTAACTCTTTATTCTCGATAATCTCTTTGTTTTGCCATCAACAACAAAACTCTCCTAATATCCAGTGCCATGTACACAACCTCAGAACAACTGAATAGAAGAACTGGCACCCTATTCTTTTGATAACATCAGAAAAATACCACCAGCTACACAATCTGTAACCTTTATCTTCACTTTTTATAGCCTGAGACCTGTCCTTTGTATCATAATCTTTATCTTGAACAACTTCAGGTATTCCACAGCTCATCAAAATACCATTCTTAAACCACCAAACAATCAACCACCCAATAACTCCATTAGCAAACACGGTCAACCTTTGCTTATAGGCTTGCTCAAACCCCAGGCTGCATTTATGTCAACAAACACTCCCTACTTTTTTTTGCCATCTAACCAATAACTCCATTAGCAAACACGGTCCCCTTGAACTTTAGATTCTACTAACTGGTACAACCGCAACGATTTATTTAACCCTTATATCACTAACAAATATAATATAATAATAATAATAATAATAATAATAATTAGGTAAAACGATAATGAATTATGGTATGCCCTAATACCTGTCGAGTAGCCTTTTATGATCTAAAGTTGCCGCGTCTATAGAAGGTATTTCTCCATTGACTCGAGAGACATGCTATACAGAAATCCAGTAGCAATTTCTTATATATCTGATTGATAAAAACACTAACAGATAACTATATTCCAAGATACGACACTTACAGGAACAGAAGCCATTTGATTCAACCTCTTGCCAACTTCATCATCAAATGCATACTCATCACTCAGCTCCAATGAGTAAGACAATTCCTCTTCATAGTCCAGCTGCCTTGTAGGGCTGCCACATGGCATATCATTTGTGTTCTTATCATCTCCTATAAAGCGTACAAACATCATCTCATAAGGCAGATGTTGGAGATCATTGAGCCATTGTTTCACAGGTGGACTTGTTATCTCCTGAGAAGCGTCAGCAAGCACACCTTGGATCTGGGTTAACGATCTCTTCCATTTCTTGATGTCAGCATCAACTCCCTAAAAGTCAACAACAGAACCCCCAAACCATAGCGAACATCAAAATCGAAAGGAAAACACATAATCAACAACATGACTCTATTTTTAATCTTATAAGCTACATGATGCAAAACTTACTTCCCGCCCTCATTGTATTGACATCTTGAACTAAATAAACTCCGTGTCATTAAATAAAATAAAAATACATGTTTTCAAACGTTATTAGTGTTTAAATAAATAAATTAAACTTCGTTATCGTCGATACTATGCTACTATGCGGTACCAATAGCGGACCCAAGATTTTAATCACTGTAGAGATGACCAATTCATGGTATCTGTTTATGATCGTAATTAATTTTAATAAAAGAACACGCCGCATTGCGGCGGTGTTCGGGTTCGTGCATAGTCGAAAAAGGTCTTTTTAAGTTGTAGAAATGATCTACATTAAAGAATTGGAGTTACAAAGTTGCAATATTGCATATCAGCTAAGTATATCCACGACGGGTTGACCAGTTTATAATCATAACCAAACAAATTATTGAATAAATAGCCATCTTGTTAATATAATTAATAAGTTATTTACCTTCTCAGTTCTTGCTCTAATAGCCGAGTGTCACCAATCCTTTTACGCGCGTCAACTCGAATTCGGTGGTTCCAACTCTGATACCAAGATATGCACCTGAAACCGCACTATCTATGTCAAATTCAATAAGATTAGATATCAGAGATTGGAGTGAACAGGTGAAGAGAGACTACGACTAACATCAACAAAACCTAAACAAAAACTGAAAAAATGCTTAGATTCTTTAAACCTCACATAAACCAAACATCAAATTCCTATCGAGAACAAAAACACATGAAACCCTTGATAAACCTAAACTAACAAATTCACTCAATCTCTAACCGAAATAACAGAATCTTATCACCGATTTCCACACATACCTTGGAAAAATACTTTAATCATGTTATTAACACAACATACACAAATTTCTAAACACAGTATGGCGAACCATGAGAAGCCCATTACTGCAACAAAATAACAAAGTATGGTGGTTTGAGATATCAATAACCTTTCTTAAAAAAGAGTATCAAATTACGATTGTAAAAAAGAACTTACAGCCAATCAAGCATGCTACAGCGCCACTTCTCAAGAAGCCTGCCAGGATTTACACCAGGCGTCAGAAACGTCAATTTCTCACATCTATCACAATAAAGCCTATTTTCACTCACTACTGCAACTGTACCAGAGCAGGCCCACCATTTTCCATTCTAGGCAGGCCTGGGCCCACGGGACCCACTACTAACAAAGATGGTTTTGGACCTTTCTTTCAAGTCTCTCCTTCAAAAAAAAAACATCACTTTCTATAGTGTTTTTTTCAGTAAGATTTTCAAATTTTCGACACGTATATGTTTTATTCTTTAGGTAGAGTATTCTCTTTCTTTAAACCATTCTCCAAGATCTGACTTCCTTTTGATATTTTTTATTTCAATAAGATGGTGTCCCCAGTTTCCACATCAAAATTCTATTATATTGTAGTAAACTGTATTTAGTAAAAAGGATCATAATGTTCTACCATACCTTCAGAAAGAAAATCATAATTAAAAGAGCATACTGGACCATAGTGTTTGAAATTAATGTGTACCTTTAGTGGTGCAGTTAGATTGCCATCCACATAAAAAAAACAATTGTCCAAATGAATCAACCTGTAGCATATTTCAAAAGAATTTCAATTGGTCTGAAGTTTTTGAAACATAACAAATATCATATGAAACTTGTAATCTTTATAAAATTAGTACCACCATCCGCATTGTTGTCCCCGATTCGAACCAAATTGGAAGCTGAGACAAAAGAATCAATACACCCAAAATAAGAATGCATCTACAACAGATTATTCGGCAATGCTACATAATATGCAAATATTAAAAGAAACTCACATACCATTAACGTTTACTGTCAAATTAAATGGTAAATCACATACAAATAAAGGTAAACAAACCTTCAATGCTTTATCCATGAGTGTAGCGAGTACACCTTTAGAAGCTTCTTCAAGTACAAATATATAGCGTATCTACAGTCAAATGGGTCAGAATATAAGTAAATGGGTCAGAATATAAGTAAATGGGTCAGAATTTCTTTCTTGCCACTTTCCTGACCCGCTCATTCACAGCAGGAGTTCCTCTAGTAACAGATTCAGGTAGATATGGACTGCTAACACGAACCTCATTGATCACCACTATCACAATCTTGTCCCATTTAACGGGTAGCCTGAGTAAAATAAAGAGAAAAAATAAAAAATACATATATTTAAAAAGAAAAGTCATCTAATACGTGACCCTTCTGTCAATCATATATGATTCTATTCATGTTGCAGTTATATAAGATTGAACTCGATCCGATAAGTAAAGAAGTTGTATAAAAACCATGAATGGGCTCGTGGTTCGATCTACAAAGCAGTTATATCCTCAAATTACACATAAGGACACCAAAATTCAGTTATTAAAAGCACTGTGAAATTATTCAAGCCTAACAGTTTGTTTTAATGCTACTAAACATATATGGTATCATAGTACAAACAAACTTATCTTATTTTGGATTCTTTCAAATATTAAAACTAACTACCAACGTTTTCTTAGTGGACCACACAAACGACACATTGGTATATTTTCTATATACTGAGAACTACAATATTTAGGGTTGTTCGCTAGCTTAAATATGTTTAAGCTGAACAAATTACACGAAACCAATCACTTTTCGGTTTGAAAAATATGAATCCAAACTATCTTAAAAACCAAATCAAATTACAATTCAGATTCTAACTTAATATATTGCTCATCGAACATAAGTATAGAAAGTCAATACTTCAATTTTTTTATGATGGGTCCATTAAAAAGATCCCAATAACAAAGCACGTAGTTTCAAGAACACAAATCACTAACCAAAATAGGTAAAGTTTGAAGAATTGAGCTTAAAAGTGAGCAAATGAAGTTCTTGAACCAAGGCATTGCATGCCCCCTCTTCTATGTTGGACTATAAGCATTTTCCTCAAGAATTGATTACACGAAATAAAATACTCACCTACCAAAGAAATTCACACCATAGTAAATGCTCTAAACTGTTGGAATATCTTTATTAAACAATTGAATGCAATGCTCTAAACTGTTGAATATTCCAGTGAACTCTGCAAAAAATAAAGTGGAATCAAGAACATGAACACCAAGTATTTGTTTCTTATTCATTTTAGTGTCATTGCGTCTAGACTCACACACACCCACAATTTCACCAAATCATTTTAGCAACTAAGTGAAATATGTAATATAAAACCATCAGCAATCGTGCATCACCATCATTGATTAAAGGCCTTCCTACACATCAGCAACTTCATTGACATCAGAGAATGTCACTGATACATACCAATGGTCTAAGGTAAATTTACTCGGTCTATATAGAGACTGTCACATAAAAGATTACACATAATAATTGAAATTCCCTGAATCAAAATAAATATACATAACAACACATGCAATTTGATTGAAAACAAACTTACATCTTCAATGAGTTCAAGATAAAAGGGGGAATCCCCATAGAAAACTCCAATTTCCTGTGAACCCTCGCTATCTTCATGACAACAAATGGAAGTCCAATAATTCAAATTAAGGTTTCCAATTCTTTGTGAATCAAAGTCGTTCATTATACGGTTAGAAAAAAGACGAAAATGAACAAATATGAACAATACCTGTTAATTCGCGAAGTAGATAAATCTACACAAATATTGAACATCAAAGTCGTCAACAAAAATCCAATCAGAACCACAGACCGTCATTCTTCATAATTCATTGAAAAACAAAGAACGATCTTCAATCTTCTACAAAGAAACATCAATTTTGGGGTTAACAATGGAGGTTAGGGTTTACAAAACAACCATAAACAGAAATATTAGATTTCGAATACTTGTTAATGAATCGGATGAAATTAGGGTTAGAGATACGTACCTTGATCTTTAGACACAAAGTGGCTCAGCTTGAAGAATTAGTGTTTGCGATGTTGTATCATGGAGAAGGAGCATGTTCTCCAATCGGGTTCACACATTGATGTAGGAGGCAGAGGGATTGAAGAAGAAACCCTAATTGTGTTTGTGTTCTGAAAGACGGTGTGTAAAGCCGAATAAAAAAATGAATTTATAGTACATCCAAATCCATAGATTGAGAAGCCTTAAAATCCGACCCGACTAAAGCCGGATCCCGCGTCCATATTGAATGTGGTTTGTGATTTGAGAATTTGGTTTGTTAAAATCGTGATTGTAGAAGCCATTTGAGAATTCCCTCCAAAACTCATCATCAAAACTTGCCACATCAGCAAAAATGGTCAAAATCAAATGCCACCTAGCCCAAATCCATCTCATTTATATATAGATATAGATTCCTCACAACCAAAACATGTGAAACATATCAAACGGGCGAGACGGTTTATACTCCTCAAAACATAAGAAAAAATCAGATTAAATAGGAAAAATGAAACTGACGGTATCAATCATACTAACTAACATTGAGAAACTAAAATCCATATTAAATCTTCATAAACGTTACGTCAAACGGCTCATACCAAAAGTGTAAATTATCCCCTTATACAATTAGCAACTTAGGGTATGTCCTATTTGTTTAAAAGTCATACTTTTTAGTTTATTTTACTCACACCCTTATGACATAATGATTTGTATAAAGACACAATGGTTTGGATGAAGGGTTACCATCAATGGACTCATATCATCGTTATGATAAAAAAGTAGAATAGTAACCCTTCATCCAAACCATTGTGTCTTTATATGGTTTGGATGAAGGGTTACCATTCTACTTTTAAATATGGGAAATTGGCCTGTATAAAGACACAATGGTTTGTAAGCACCATTTCGAAGTAAGTTTTACATCAATGGACTCATATCATCGTTATGATCAAAAGCCCTAAAAAATCTGTTTGTAATTTGGAAAAAAGCTTAACTCCGTTAAGTGTTTTTAATGGGGACCATTGTAGGAAAAATATGTGAAAGGTGGGACTGGTGGAGGGAATATTCTGAGGTGGGATTATTAATGGCCAATAAGGTCTAGGTAGGATTATTACAGGCCAATTCCCCTTTAAATATATTACACCCCTTCAAAAAGTCATAACCATTCAAAGTATTATTGAATAATATCACACATCTTACAAAAGATCACAACACTTCATAATATCCCTTCATAATATGTCATACCCCTTATATAAAGTCACACCTTTTAAATATATTTTACCCCTTAAAAAAACCGCAATCATTTAAACTACTTTTAAATTATATATTCTACTAGCTTTTCAAATTATATATTATACGAACTTTAAAGTCGATTCGGTATAATAAAGTTTTGAGTTAATTGCCATTTTCGCCCCTGAGGTTTGGGCACACTTGCCATTTTCGTCCAAAATGAAGGTTTTGTACCATTTTGCCCCCAACGTTTGTAACTTTTTGTCATTTTCATCCAAATACCTAACTAAGTTACTTTATATCTTATTATGGGTTATTTTAACCTAACCAAGTTAGTTTATACCTTATTATGGGTATTTTTGAAATTTATCAATTATAAGGGGGTAATTTATAAATTATCTTCTAGTTATTGTTTTTATTATTAGAAATCCTACCTCACCTCAATTATCTCTCTCCCTCTTTCAGTATATAACACCCACCATAAACCACCACTCCTTAACACCCACAACCACCGTCATCCACTACTGACTTCCACGACCGACCTCCATCGCCGTCACCCCCTTCACCATGTAACCACCATCAGCCGCTACCCACCTCTTTCTGTAATTCTTTTCTGCCACCATAGCCCATCGTAACCCCCACTAGCACCACCATTCAAACCAAAACACAAATCTTGTTCAAACAACCAACCACTACAACTCACCAATGACAAGCACACATTATTCTTCACTAATCAAAGACCTTAGAACCCTATCCCTCGATTTGTCGGTGGCTACACTTCGCCGGAACCCTAGGGGCTTGAAACGACGCCTGGAACGGTGTGCGGATGAAAGGTGTTTGAACGGCTATGCGGTTACATGGTAGAGATAGGTGGGAGACGGTGGTCTAGGGTTTCGTAGGTGGAGAGAGAAAGTAGAGAGAAGAGGTGGTGGGGCTAGTTGCCGATTTTGATTTGAGTCCAGATCCATGACGATGGTGGTGGTCATGGATCTCAATTTTGATTTGAGTCCAGATCCACTCAAGAACACCTCCAGCTGCCACACCCTTCCCCGCTCAAGACTGTTGTATGTAAGTCATCATCTTCGCCCATTGAAGACTGTTGTATAATCTGCAATTTTTATGGTGGTGTGTGTATGTAGGTGATTAAGTGGGTGTATATATAATTGATTTGGTGATCCACGTATGGTTGAGATCGTGAAGCATAAAGATGTCGTTTTGGGGCATTGGTAATATTTTTGGCGAAGATTCGAACCAGTCGTACGTCTCCGAAAGCGTTTGGTTATCCGGCGTTGATCGAGGTGAGGAGGAGGTTGTGTCCGTGCCTCGTTGTGATGACGGGGGTGTGCGACCCACGTTACCTGACTTGAACCAGGTGTTTGTAGATGAGGGGGAACCATCTTACATTGCCCAAAGTTATCCGCGACACGAATACGGGACTTACCATTCGTATACGGAAAACAAACACAAGTTAGAGTATGAGGAAGGTGCTAAGGAGTATGAGAAAAATGATAACGAAGTCGAAGAAGGTGGTAACGACTTTGAGGAAGATAACGAAGTCGAGGAATGTGCTAAGGACTTTGAGGAAAATGATAACGAAATCGAGGAAGGTGTAATGCACTTTGAGGAGGATGTTGACGACGACGAACCTGCTAACGAGGAAGGTGTTCACGACGACGAGCGTGCTAACGAGGAACCTGCTAACGAGGAAGGTGCTAATGACGAGAAAAAAACAAAAAAGGTATGACATAACCGTCAATTACGTGCTATTCGTGTTACATAATGTTGATATAATTTTAGAGTGGATAAAAAGATTTTTATGTTTTTGTATATAAGAATTCATACCATATTTTGCTGTTATTTGTAAATTGTGATTTTCTTTAAGTTTTTTTATATTAAAATTAGAATAATGTTTTATTGTCTTGAATCTTGATCGTTGGTGTCAAGTGGCGTATAGAACACAAAAATTTCAACATAAAGTTTTTGTATTAAATAAACTAGAATTACCACCTGCCGCAATGCGGCAGTGATTCATTAGTTATATATCATGTTAGATGAAAGGCAAATGTTTCTCACATGACCACGAGCCTGTGTGTAAAACCGAGAAAAAAATAACTAAGTCGATCTCTGACTCGCACGCTGCGACAGACCTATCAAACGGGGAAAAATAGACGCGTTGAGACGGACATGTCAAACAGGAAAAAAATAGATGAAAAAACGTTGAACTCCACACGCACGTTGCGGCGTGTTAAGTCGGAAATTTAGAACGACACATTAAACAGAGAACTTATGAAAGATGAAAAGAATATAAGAGACTAAAGTTGAAATTAAAAAAATCGTTGAGATTAAATTGCAAAAGATGAAAAGCTTTGGGTTAAAAGTAAAAAAAAAATAAAGGGGTTAAATTGCAAAAGATGAAAACTTTTAAATTAGAAGTGAAAAATCAAATTAATCAAAGGGGTTAAAATACCAAAGATTGAAACTATAGACTTAAATTGCCAAAGATTGAAATTTTAGAGTTAAAAAAGAAATCAATTAAACAAAAGAGATAAATAGATTTAGTTAAATTTATGTTTAATATTATTATTATTATTTAATAAAAGAGATAATTAAAAAATAAGGGTGATAAATTACCAGAGAATGATACGTGTTCAAAAAGGATTTTTGTTTATTAGTATAGAAAGATTATCCTTTTTAGTTTTTCTCTACAAATTATTTTCAACATAAAGTTTTTGAATTAAATTATCCTTTTTATATTGAACCACATACCCCAAGGATTAAAGGATTATTAAACCAAAAATATATAGGATTAAAAGGATTATCAAATCAATATATACATGTTTGGAATTGAGATACTTTTGAAAACAAAATCCTGCACCTTATTCTCAACATAACGTAATTTTCTAATTGAATTATCCCTTTTCATATGACAATAAGGAATAAATTTATAAATCCAATATATCGTGCATTTTTGAAAAAAATAGCATTGTGACTCACGGTGACGGACTGTATACATGTTTGGAACTGAGATAATTCAAAAAAAAAAAAAATCTTACACCAATGTTCATTGTCTATTTTGGAAATGTCCCGCCGCAACGCGCGGGTTAGTGTTAACTCGTTCATATAATAAACTAACATATTAGGTTATCTTTCAATCAGTGAACAAGATCCGTTATTGGCTGTAGACAACTTACTGAATACAATCATATACCCCTCAAATTTTTATTATTTTTAGTTAAAAAAACAAATAAAAGGCAGCACTAAAACATTCGTCTCTATATCAAACCCATAACCTCAAGCACTAGAACAACGATGTTTTCATTGGGCCTTTAACAAATTTTTTTTTCTACACATTCATTTTACCCATAAAAGGGTGACCCAAACTATTTTAATTTATATATTCTTATGTTTCCTTTAAAGTCAAAGGGAACAAAATACAATCTCAGCCATTGGATGAAGATAAAATTAAATTCTGACCCTTATCATTCAGAAAAAGGAGAGTTTTTTTTTTTTTCACTTTGACTTTCTCATACTAAATTTTGGGAAAAATATACCCCACGATCTATCAAAAAACCACTCCACGTTCTCCCCTTTTTCCTCACTGAAGTTACCAACGGCTCCACTATAATGAATTTCGACTCCACATTCATCGTTACTTTCCAGAATGGTAGGATAAGCAGGCTAAAAAGCTACAGTGTCTCGGCGCTTTCATGTCATCGAATAATAAAAACGCCTATCAGCCTTCTCCGAACCCAATTCCGACACCGACACTGATTTCGATCCGACAGGTACACAATTCTGATTTTGGTTTGTTGTTTTATACCGTATATTGATAAGGCTTTAAAGTTTGTTGAAGCGATTGAACCAACTAATCTTGAAAAAATATCTATATTCATGCACCCTTATGTTTGTATTGTCTAAACTTTGGCATTGAAGTGCAGTCAAATCTTAAAAGTTCAAGGACAGGGAACAACCTATCGGTCCGTGTTTTAAGGTATCACCTCTTTAGTACAGCCTTTTAAAGTTTTATTTATCAACTCTATCGTTGTTTAAATAGCAATCTATTCATTATATAGGGAGAATTGGAACTTGTGAAAGAGACTAATGTTTGGTGTTGAGGTCAGTAGAATACCCCGTTCTTGATGCTTGGACCGGATTTGCCATTATCACACTTTTTAAAGACGCGAAGGAGAAAAACATAACTCCTAAGACTGAAGGGAGTGGGGCGTCCTCAAAAGAGGGCGTCTTGCGACACGTGGCGTTTGGGGGCGGCTTGGGGCGTCCTCAAAAAAGGGGGCGTGGTGTTCATGGCAACTTGGGGCAACTTGTTTGAAAAAGCAAGGTTTTTTATTGGTTGAGAGGGGGGGAGTTTTTGGAATTTTGTGCCAAAAAGTTGAATTGTGTGAGAGGAGGGGCGACGAGAAGAGGACGGGCAAAGGAGGGATGCCCTTGGGGACGCCTCTGGGGGCGGTGTTCATGGCAACCTTGGGCGACTTGGGGGTGGGAGTCGCCCCACTCCCTTCAGTCTAAGGTTTGTGTTTTGATTCTTTTTTTTTCAGTGTTTATTTTGCTAATAACATATGATTAGAGTGGTCTTAAAATTAATGTGATTATTATATTTTCCTAGATATTCTCATCATGTTATACATATCACTATTGATGGAGATATGGTGATTACCGTTGATGGTTGGTACACCCAAAATAATTTGGTTAGTATTTGATCTTATTTGTAATACATATTAGTAGGAAACTAGAAATCTAATATTTATTTCTATCTCTTTTGTGTGACAAGGCATTAAGAGCTTCTCTTGATACTGGAAAATACCTGAGTATGCCAGATGGAGAATGGCAAGGGAGTTAATTTTGATCCAGGTTGAATGCCATTGGGTTTTGTCTATAAATATTTTTCCATTGTTCCAGATAGTAATAACCATACAACCATACTATACTTGATGTTGATCCAGGTTAAATGCCAATGGTTTTGCTTCATGATTTTATTTTTATTAAAGATGGCAAGATGGGCGGGTCAGTAGCGGGTCAAAAAGATTTTTGGTTGAAACAAGGCATTTTTAAGTACAAGTAAGGATGGTTGACCTGCAGACGGCATACACCTTTTTGTCCATTTTTTATTTTCTTTATACATAATAATAAATGCATTAAATGAGATTAAAGTTTAAGATTGTTGCTCTAAATTCTAATACAAATGCGCTTTGAACTAAAAATGGATCATTTTGCAAGTAAATTTCTTATTAAAATCTTTGCTCTAAATTAGCAAGTGCATCTAGATTGCTCTAAATTCTAATATATACAGAAAATAACATTTAAGTAAACTGGTTTAGTAATATAGATTGTAAAGTATGATCCCTTTTTATCCAGATTTAAAGTAATTATATAGTATTTTGACTTTATAAGTCAACATGTACCTCTTTTATAGAAAGTGTTCCATTTTTTTCATGCTTCTATGCTTCTGATAGTTTCAATTCAGTGCTGAAAGATGAACAGATGGCAATAACTTATGCCTTTCTTTCTTTTCTGTTCTTGGTGCAGCACATGCTTTGCAGCTTTTTCGACATTGTTGGATATGTTTGTTAAAATGAAGTGAAATAAGTTTGATTCATCTTATAGAGGTTTTGTATTTTTCTAAATGATTTATCTAGGGCTGTATCCGCTAATATATATATATATTTTTGTATATGCAGTGATCCATCTAAAGGATTCTTTTGTTATGCTCACGGCGGCTATAGCACTCATTTCTTCGCGTGGCATCTTTCCATTGGACTACTACAGTACTACTATTGCTTATATTCTTCATCGTACAATTGTCAAACACAAAACTAATGTCGAGGAATATATAGTTTTGTTACTTTTGTCCAAAAATCTCAAAATTGTCGCAAATATTTAGTATGTCATTTATGATCGCAAAGTTTACGATATTTAAATAACAATAATTTTTTTTAACAGAATTGAGTTATGAGTTATCCAATTTTATGCACTTTTTTTTAACAACATACTAACCTACCCCTAAATACGGAGTGGTCTACGACTTTTGTTGAAGGCACGGTATGAGATTGGGCAAAAGATCTAGTAGTGAAAGCTGCAATGAGGAAAGAGCTATGCTCTGGATGAAGATGTGGATGCAAAGATTAAAACAAATGTTGTTTTGTTTTAAATAAAATGAAAAAAAAGACTTCTGCCATCGTGACATTAAAATGCCCGTCCGACCCGTCCACCGGACGGGTATAGAACTAGTTCAATTTATCACCCTATGATCAAATGGTGAGCGATGGTTTTTGTTAAAAAATAAATCCAGTTAAACTTTTGAAAGCTAAATGTATATGAGTAATTTATTTGTATACGAGTAATGTATTAGCATTCCTCTCATTTGAACCACACTTTACTGTTGGAAAGAACAAGTAACTCAAATCAATCTAGGGAAAAAAAGTGTGAGTAATATTTATATAATTAGAACATTAGTATTTTATCGTATAGTTTCTAATCAAATTGAAAGAAACATCTTTTTCAAATAAATATATAACAAGGATTGCGACCCGCCGCAATGCGGCGGGCATTCTTTAGTTATAACTAAGTCGATCTAGGACTCGAACGTTATGTTAAACCTGTCAAACGGAAAAAAAATAGACGATGTAAAAACGTTCACCCACACACGAACGTTGTGTCGTGTTAACTCGCAAAATTTAGAACGAAACGTAAAAATGTTAAACCAAAGACGCACGTTGCGATGTGTTAAGTCACAAAATTTAGAACCAAGCATAAAGCAAAAAATTTGTGGAAAATGAAAACTATAAAGGACCAAAGTTGAAAGTAAGAAAAGTTGTGAGGATAGATTGCAAAAGATAAAATGTTTTGGGTTAAAAGTAAAAAAAAAACAAATAGTTTTGAGTTAAAAGTAATTTATGAAATACTTTTGGATGAAATGTAAAAAAAAAATCATTTTTTTTGGAAAACCCCCAAAGCCAAGGTTACAACAACCATATGCATAACCATTTTTTCTTTGAGAAACCCCCAAAGCACACCCCGCGTTGCGGCGGGGCGTAAAACGGTGTCAAATAGTACTAATGCCACACAACCGTCATCGACCACCAACACTGACTCGACCTAGTATCTGCGTGTTGCGACGAACCTGTCAAACATGGAAAAATAGAGGTAAAAACGTTGAACCACACATGCACGTTGTGCCGTGTTAACTTGTAAAAATTGAAACAAAACATAAAAAAGTTGAACCACAGTTGTACGTTGCGTCGTATTAAGTCGAAAAATTTAGAACTATACGTAAAACGAAAATTTGCGAAAGATGAAAAGTATAAGTGACAAAAGTTGTGAAGTTAAATTGCAAATAATGAAAAGTTTTGGGTTAAAGTTAAAAAAACAAATTATGTAGGTTTAAAATTATAAAAGGTAAAAACCTTTGGATTAAAAGTAAAAAATAAAGTTATTTTTTTTTTGAAAAAGTCCCAAAACACAAGGTACAAGTTGTATTGCATATTTTTGTTGCTTATTTGTAGTAATAAAATAAAATATAATTTAATTGTGAGTGAAACCATATTCATTTAATAACTAACTTGTAGATTATTATTTAAAGGAATATAATATAATATAGATGGGTAAGAAAAATATATTTAACCAATGGGCAACGACACGTGTCAACACCCCCTTTCTCCATCTCGATGGCGTGTGTGTAACTGATTTTTGAAATGATTTCATTTATCCCGCTTTTTTGTCCCTATATATTAGACAGTCACATCAATCAATCAAATATTCAAATCACAAATCAGTAAAAAGTCTAAAATCAGATGGCTAGCAAAATCAAGTGTATTCACTGTGGCTTGGAGGGAACCTACTCTCAGGTGTACAAGCACTCACGAGACGACTGTGTTGGACGCTTCGCGAGCAAGCTGAAGACACCAGTAATGCAAGGAAAGAAAAGATCGATGCCAGAAGAGCTCTATCAACACCGCCTGTTGTTGCTCCTGCTCCACCTGCTGCTGATGTGGCTCCGATTGATCCGGATCCGGCACCTCCTGCTTCGGCGGCGTCGTCGAAGAAGAAGAAGAAGCCTAACAAGAAGAAGAAGAAGAGTAAGAAGAGAAACTATCGGTAAATAAGAAAAGAAATCACGTTTCGAAGATATGTGTTTGTGTTTACTATGTGTTTGTGTTTCGTTTACGTAGAATAAGCTGGTTAGCATTTGTGCTTGTTGTTGTTCGTTGTTATATAGAGAGATAGATCTATGGATGCAGTTATGGTTAAATGAATATATTGTCGTCTTCTTCTTTCTGTTCTTCTATGTTTATGTTGTTGAAACGTATGTCTGCGAGATTTGCTTTTGATTGATCATATGGAACGATGAGTGATGCCGGAAGATCATAAACAATTACAGATCGAGGTTGAATAAACGATGAGTGATGCCATGACTATAAAGTTTATAATTAAACTTAATTGAGATGGATATTGATGTATAGAGATATATCCAAAATTATAATCATTCTCATGGTAAAGGATCCTGTACAAAGTCCTACTTTTGTAAGAAGTGTGAGAAATAATTTGGGGATGACAAGTGTCCTTTATCTTAATTAATTCAAAAGGGTACATTAGTAATTTATCTTTCTTATCAATTAATTGTGTGTAACGGTTTTGGAGTTAATTTAGGAGATACATATCTTTTTGGTTTATACATGATCTCCTATATTTAATTGATGGACGTAAGGATTTTGATCAATGCAATTCTCAAGTTTTATTTAATTCTCGAAATACACACAACGGATCGTGGTGATGCAAGTATACTCGTGAGGTTTTATAATATTCAAGGGTTATATACATAAAGCTTCGATCTTGAATTGGTGTTTTAATGTTTTTTGGATTCTAGATAAAACACCATGACTTGAATTATGGCGTGGTGTTTTATCTGGAGACATTGTTCATGGCGTGGTGTTTTAAACATCTGGAGACAAAACACCACGCCATGAACAATGTCTCCAGATGTTTAAAACACCACGCCATGAACAATGTCTCCAGATAAAACACCACGCCTTGAACAATGTCTCCAGACGTTTAAAACACCACGCCATGAACAGTGTCTCCAGATAAAACACCACACCATGAACAATGTCTCCAGATAAACACCACACCATGAGCATTGTCTCCAGATAAAACACCACACCATGAACAATGTCTCCAGATAAAACACCACGCCATGAATCTGATTACAGTTCTTCTATACGTAAAACACCACGCATTGAATCTTATATAAAACAAAGAGGCTTCCGATTTAGATCTTGGTCATTAATTCCGATATTTAAGGAAAAAGGAGTGAATGTAGGTGTTTTTGGCTGTGTAGAATACGGTTACCATATTTGAAACATTGAAAAAGACACTATTGCCCTTCAATTTTACATAAGGTCCCTCTAATTAAAACACAATTTACATTTTTATACCCTATTGATCTCAACCATTAGATCAAATATCCAATGGTTTAAAACACTCACTTTTTACCGTATCCCTGCCCTCATTCTCATAATATTTTCCAAAATTATAATTCGATATTCGTTTCATATTTTCAATGATTCGCAACTGTTAGAACAAATCGAACAATTGGACGCCAGATCTATGAAATTGGAACCGAATATGTTCCTGATTTTGAAGTATCAAGCGTCGGAAGAGGTTTGCGGCAAGCCTGTTATTCGCATCTAAACCGAATGACCTGCAGAATCGCACCTGTTCATCGCCAGTAAACCCTCACCTCTTCCAATCGACTCGCCTCCTCAATCGCAGATCGATTTAATCTCAACGAATGATGGTTTCAAATAATCGCAGATCGGTTCTCTTAATCTCTGTGAACGGCAACTTCAATTCCTTCGCCCTCATCTCCCTACTTCTCCGGCGAGCGGTGGCTAACGGCGGAGTTAACCGCATGTACTGCTAGCGGCGGCGAACGGTCAGTCTCTTCACCGTTATTCTATTAGTTTCCTTTCAACTGACATTGATTTGTTACTTATGTAGAAGAGATGATTAAACACTTAAATTCAAATAACAATTGTTGTTACAAATAACATATATGTTGATATTGATATGTAAGCAATATATATGTGGAATTTGTATCAGATAAGCACTATGTTCAATTGGAAATGAGAATATTTTAGGTTAGTGATTGAATCTTATGGTCAGTCTCTTGAAATATCTCTCTACTCTGCTTAATTTAGTTCTTAACAATGGTGAGTCCACAATTCTACTTGATTCGTGTGTTGTTATAATTAATTCGGATCCGGTTGATCTGATTCCGTTTAATTGATCACTTATTTAATCACATATTCACATTGTTATATTATCTGTTTTGCTGAGATTTGTAACGAAATTTTGGATCTGGTGTGGTTACTGATACTTCATTTTGTGTTTGTTTTGTGTTGTGTGGCAGCCTCTCAGATTGGAGATCAAGGTACTGTTGTTATTCGAATTGAATTGACTCATTGTTGTTTTTGTTATAAAGTATTTAAATGCTGAAATTAGGGTTTTAGTGAAGTGTGATTAGGATGAAATAGACCACATAATGTTGGTTTAGTGTCTTTAGACTTTAGAGATCTGCCAAATCACTATACAAAAGGATTGATGGCGCAAAAGTTGTTCCTGATGCAATTGAAGTGTGTAGCAAAAGGTTGGGTCATGCTGAGATCTCGAAGCTGTTCGATGTAATGTCTGAACTAAAGTTGGCGTATGTTCAGCTTCAAGAAGCGCATATTCCGTATGATCCGGATAAGAATAGAACGGCTGATGAGCTTGTGTTATCGAATCTTGATAAATTATGTAAGGTTAGGCGTGTGTTGGACGGCGACAACCAGCCCTACGATGGCGATTCAACTTTTGACAGTGACGAGCGGCTTCACGATTCAAACTTCGAAGGCAATGACGACATGTTTGCAAACTACGATGACCAGATTCGACATTCACCAGGTTTTGGTCTGCGTTGTGGTCTGTGTATGATAGCAACAACTATATAGTTTAAAAAAATTAATCTTCTAGGAGACAATTGTTTGATTTGTGTTGTGAATGGTCTGCGTTTTGTGGTCTACGTATGATAGCAACAACCATATAGTTTAATAAAAAAAGTAATCTTCTACGAGACAATTGTTTGTTTGGCTTGTGCTGTAGAATTTGGGTGTGGGTCTTTCGTTGAAACAGAGTGGTCTTTTTGTGCGTGAAAAGTACTTATTGCAAGCCGTAGCTCAATTTATACGTGCACTTTTCTTCGCTTAAATATGGTTATATTTGTTGAATGTTGAGGTGCAGAACGATCCGTGCACAAATGCCGGGTGAGGGTCAAACTTGACAGAAGATGGTCACGTTGAATGTGATGCCAGCATCATGGAAGGTAGTTCGGGAACATTCGGGGCTGTTGGAGCAGTGCCAGGTATATCCAGTAAAGTTGTTTTTTCTTCCTCCTTTATTTCATTTACAGATTTACTTATATTTTGGGATTTTTGTTCTCATATATGTTCTACCTTTATTTGAAGCAAATGATTATCAGGTGTAAAAAATGCCATCAAGATTGCAGCTTTGTTGGTCAAGGAGCAGATGTCGGGCTCATCGCTGTTGGGTCGAATTCCTCCCATGTAAACTTTCATATTATTTTTGTCTTTCAAGCTTACAAATTGTTACTATTTTTATTGTTAGTGTCATTTTTTCCCTCAAATATTCTTTCAGGTTTTTTGTTGGTGAGAGTGCCCGTGCTAGGGCCAAGTCTAAGGGCGCAAATGTTTCAGGAACCATTGAAGATACAGAAAAGGTAAGCTCGCCGGCCCCGTTTGACATTATAATATATTTTACTCCGCTCATTTTCACAGTAACTTACATATGAGCCCCTAAATCTCCATGACCATATTTTCTGCTTATAGTGGCTTGTGACAAGAAAGGCGAAAGAACAATGGAAGAATTATAAAGCAATGCTTGACGATGCCAAATCGGGAATTTCTTCAGGCAAACCGTCATCTAGTCGTCAACAGATTGATAATGCATCAGGTATGCTAGTAAACAGATCTTTTTACATATTCAATACGATTACTGAAGTCTATAAACGTTCTCGAATTACATTTTTAATGAATTTCTTGTTTATTTTTAAAATCAGATGTTAGTAATAGTGATATGGATAGGATCATGGATACCGTAGGAGTTATATGTATCGATAAAGAAGGGAATATAGCACTGGAGCGTCTAGTGGTGGCATCGCACTAAAGGTCCTTTTTCATATTTTAAAATCTATATAATTATTTGACCTCGTTTTATTTGATCCATATTTTGACAATTTCTTTTTAAAAGTGAAACAGGTCAGTGGGCGTGTGGGATTAGCGGCAACATACGGTTCTGGTTGTTGGGCCTCCTCAAAGGGCTCGTTAATAGTTGGTTGTTGTGTCAGTGGTGCTGGTGAATGGCTGATGAGAAATTTTGCTGCTCAAGAATGTTGTACTTCTTCATCACTGTAGGACTTGCATTTACATCTTTCAGTTATTATTATTTTTTTAAATACAATAGTGATTTTTATTTTAAGTTTTATTTTGCTAGTTCTACTCTATTGCACACTATGTTATATTTCTTGAAAACTAGTTAAATGTGTATCTGCGTTTTCTCGTATATGTGTCAAGTATGGTCAACTCTTAATGCAGGCTGGTCCAGGTGCTGCTTGCTCAGAAGTTCTAGAGTCCCACCCTTATACAAACACACACTTTTAGTTTGGATGTTTGGATTTGGAAAGCGGTCACAATGGGTTCGTGTTAAAACGACACATTTTCAGTATTTGCTTTTTTTTTCTAAGAATTTCAAGAGGGGTCGGACACAGGGGCGGATCCAGGGGTGTTTTGGGGGGTTCCCAGGAACCCCCTCGGTTTGGCAAAAAATGAAAAAAAATTAGTGGAAACCTTGTATGATTTGGAAAAAATAGTGAGAATCTACCAAAAGGAACCCGATGAAAAAAAAATTCTGGATCCGCCACTGGTCGGACAAGCCTTTTCTTTTGTATTTTACAAGACAATAGTATTGCAACAGTAAACCCTTTTGACCCGTAGCTTTTATTCTGACCCGTTTGATATAATTATAAGTATATAAGTTGAAATTGCCACCTCTAATAGATATGTTAATAGAAAAGGTGGACGAAGACATATTAAGCCTATTTCCTTGTATATTGGTAGTTTAGTATAGTATTATCTAGACTTATATTCTAGACATGCTATTTGCAAATTTTTAACTTTGGCAAATACGCGATTCGTGCAATAGATGCGCAACTTCCAGCTGGCAGTTCTTTTGTGATAGCCCATTCATTGGTTGAATCTCACAAAGCAGTAACAATAGCATTGCCTTCTTTTGTTTGTTTGGTTAGTTGACGTTTTTAAGTGCAATGATTACGTCCTTCACCGTGATACACGATGACAGATCCATACACGCTCCCACGAGCCACCGTATTGCTTTAACTGAGACACAAGATACTAAAACATGGTCCGTTGTTTCCTGCAAGAATCCACAGAAAGGGCATAACATACTCCCAACTTGTACTCTTTTTGCTTGTTCGACCCGTGTGGGTACTCTGCCAGCGATGCTCCTCCAGACCAAAGCATTTGCCTTAGCCGTAGCCCAGCCACACCATTCCATCACATATTCTTTGCTGTCCGGGTTTATTACTGCACCGAGTTCTTCTCTGACCATTTTGACCGTGAAGAATGTTCCTTTTTTAGTTTCCCATACGTAGAAGATCTCGTATGTTCGATTCCTACCCTTCGTCTCCATCAACATCCAATCCACCAATATCAACCTCCAAACCACCAATATCAACCTCCAAAGCTTTCAATATATATATAGAAAAGAACAGAGATGAATCAGCTTATATTGAAAACAAATCACAATTGATTTGTGGATTTTATTTTGTAGGATAGATGATTGTATTACGATGCGAGTAGTTTAAACGATTTAAATAAAGGATGCGGACTCGCCTCGCCTAAAGATAAAGTGTGAACCACTGCTCAGGGCCGTTCCAACCTTTTGGAGGCCCGAGGCAAAACTAAATTTTAGGGCCCTTTTTTTATTATTATAAACGATACTCATTTATCCGTGTTTGGAACCAAACAAAAATCTAACACAACTATGACACATAATGGTTTTCTTGTATAAGAAATCAAACAAATCTAAAACAATAAATTTTTACTAATATTAATAGTTAGCATATAAATTTTCTTTTAATTTGAGGCCTTACTTTTTGGAGGCCATAGACCAAATCATGGTTTACTTATACTATAGGTCCGACTTTGCCACTGCTGGCACTTATCTGCTGGTTTTTGTGGAAGACCCGTTATGTGTTGGTGTTTAAAAGATCGAGTTATTCGCGGTCGAAAATTAAAATCTTTTTTAGGATTAAGCACAGGTCGATGTGGAGTTCGTTGTTACGGGAGAAGGGGCAAGACTCTCTAGTTGAGTGCATTTTAATTCCTTGGTAAAATTCTGCTTAACGGATTTCTAATCCATTTTGAAAAGAAAGTGTGGTGCCATAAGAAAATGTGATACTGTTCTTTATAAGATAGACAAAATAGAAAAAAATCACAACAAATATATAGTTGACTAAGTTGGACCAGTACTTTAGTACGTGTCATCTGGAATGATTTGGTCTATACAAGATCTATTTTTCTACTTTATTTATTACTAGGTTAGTTACCCGTGTATTACACGGGTTGAATAAATAGTACAATGTTAAATAAAAAAAGATGTTCACAATATGTTACACACCCATGTATTACACGAGCTAAATAATCAAAACGATTATAATTCATTAATATAACTAAAATTCGCCAATAGTTCGTTTGGAGTATTCGTTGCCCGTTAAAAAATGGTTAATTTAAGACTCCAACTATTGTCACATCCAATATCTTATTCACACATCATTTTATTACTCTATCTCTCTCTCTATATCTATGTATGTATAGTAAGATATAGAGAGAAGGGGTGTGTGAATATTAACTCCCTAATTTAAAGTTAGTTTAGAATCAACTATCATTGTATTTTTATAGGTGTTGTAATTTTTATAAAAAAAATCGATATGGATGACAAATTATAGTTTAAACATGTTTGCAATAGTAATACAACACACAAGGATATATAATCTTAACATAGTAATAAATCAAGTCAGCATCATTAATAGTTTGGAATTAGGCCAAAGCATCATTAACATTTAACAGTTTGGAATTGGGTGAGGGTATTGACACACCCCTACTTTTTGAGTGCAACCCCCCCCCCCCCCCCCTGAGGTGGCATATAGGGCAATAAGGGGAGTATATAGTGTGAAATCAATTAATGTGCCAGAAAAAGGGTTTTAATAAGCCTCTCATTGCCCTATGAGAGGCATATAAGATTGTGGTAGTTAGAGCATTAAACCCTATACGCCTCTCATTGAGCAATGAGAGGCTTATCGGCACGACTTTTGATGAATTTAAGGTATAATTACTGACATGAAATGAGTTCAGTCTGAAAAAGCGTGAAAGTGACCCATATGACCCTTATCGACCTATACGACCCTTATCGAGCAAAAATGTTTGTTTACCCAAGCATACGGGATTTATGGCTTCCATATTTTTTCAAACTCGCAAAATTCCGACTGAACTCCTGAAGATTCTTAACTTAAAAATTGGGTTGAGACCGTGAAGCATAAAGATGTCGTTTTGGGGCATTGGTAATATTTTTGGCGAAGATTTGAACCAGTCGTACGTCTCCGAAAGCGTTTGGTTATCCGGCGTTGATCGAGGTGAGGAGGAGGTTGTGTCCGTGCCTCGTTGTGATGATGGGGGTGTGCGACCCACGTTACCTGACTTGAACCAGGTGTTTGTAGATGAGGGGGAACCATCTTACATTGTCCAAAGTTATCCGCGACACGAATACGGGGCTTACCATTCGTATACGGAAAACAAACACAAGTTAGAGTATGAGGAATGTGCTAAGGAGTATGAGAAAAATGATAACGAAGTCGAAGAAGGTGCTAACGACTTTGAGAAAAATGATAACGAAGTCGAGGAATGTGCTAAGGACTTTGAGGAAAATGATAACGAAATCGAGGAAGGTGTAATGCACTTTGAGGAGGATGTTGACGACGACGAACCTGCTAACGAGGAAGGTGTTCACGACGACGAGCGTGCTAACGAGGAACCTGCTAACGAGGAAGGTGCTAATGACGAGAAAAAAACAAAAAAAGGTATGACATAACCGTCAATTACGTGTTATTCGTGTTACGTAATGTTGATATAATTTTAGAGTGGATAAAATGATTTTGTATATGTGTTATTCGTATGTATATAATTTTTATTAGGTAGGAGAAATCTAGAAAATGTTTGACCCATCCCGACCTTAACCCGAACCCGACCCGAAATTGTGTCATACATATTAACCCGATTTCGTTAGTTGGAGCATTAAACCCTATACGCCTCTCATTGAGCAATGAGAGGCTTATCGGCACGACTTTTGATGAATTTAAGGTATAATTACTGACATGAAAGGAGTTCAGTCTGAAAAAGCGTGAAAGTGACCCATATGACCCTTATCGACCTATACGACCCTTATCGAGCAAAAATGTTTGTTTACCCAAGCATACGGGATTTATGGCTTCCATATTTTTTCAAACTCGCAAAATTCCGACTGAACTCCTGAAGATTCTTAACTTAAAAATTTGGTTGAGACCGTGAAGCATAAAGATGTCGTTTTGGGGCATTGGTAATATTTTTGGCGAAGATTCGAACCAGTCGTACGTCTCCGAAAGCGTTTGGTTATCCGGTGTTGATCGAGGTAAGGAGGAGGTTGTGTCCTGCCTCGTTGTGATGACGGGGGTGTGCGACCCACGTTATCTGACTTGAACCAGGTGTTTGTAGATGAGGGGGAACCATCTTACATTGCCCAAAGTTATCCGCGACACGAATACGGGACTTACCATTCGTATACGGAAAACAAACACAAGTTAGAGTATGAGGAATGTGCTAAGGAGTATGAGAAAAATGATAACGAAGTCGAAGAAGGTGCTAACGACTTTGAGGAAAATGATAACGAAGTCGAGGAATGTGCTAAGGACTTTGAGGAAAATGATAACGAAATCGAGGAAGGTGTAATGCACTTTGAGGAGGATGTTGACGACGACGAACCTGCTAACGAGGAAGGTGTTCACGACGACGAGCGTGCTAACGAGGAACCTGCTAACGAGGAAGGTGCTAATGACGAGAAAAAAACAAAAAAGGTATGACATAACCGTCAATTACGTGTTATTCGTGTTACATAATGTTGATATAATTTTAGAGTGGATAAAATGATTTTGTATACGTGTTATTCGTATGTATATAATTTTTATTAGGTAGGAGAAATCTAGAAAATGTTTGACCCATCCCGACCTTAACCCGAACCCGACCCGAAATTGTGTCATACATATTAACCCGATTTCGTTATCATTTTGGTGAAATATTATATATGTTCTGGTGAAATATTTTGTTAAAAATAGATTACTTAGGCTTGTAAATGAACCGAACGAACACGAACGAAGCATGTATACTGATTACAAATAGAAAATGTATGACACGAAATTTCATACAAACCCTAAAATGTGTCATACATATTAACCCGAACCCGATGTTGAACCCGAGTTTTTTTATTGTTTTTTTGACAAATTAATATATTAATTTCATTTATGTGGATTTCTAATGAACCTTTTTTTTGAGGTATTTGGGTCACTTGAAGAATTGAAGAATTGGGTATACAAAAGAGAAGTTGCGAAAGGTTACGTCATTGTCACCCAACGAACGAGGAAAAAAGGCGAAGGTGCGTCAGCAAGGACAGTGAAGATATGGTTGCAATGCGATCGTGGCGGCGAACCCAAAAGTAAAGCATCCGTTCGGCGTTCCGGTAGCAAAAAGGTTGGCTGTCCTTCTAGTCTGATAGGGAAACTAGACTCAAGTAGTGGTAGTTGGAGCCTTGTGGAGAAGAAAAACATTCACAACCATGAGCCTGCTGAATTTCTCGAGGGCCACGCGTTTGCTAGAAGGCTGACCCCGGACGAAGAATCACTGGTGGAGAGACTTTATCTGCAAAACATGGAGCCTACAAATATACATTTAACCATAAGAAATCAGTACCCACATAGTGTGTGCATTCTACAAGATGTACAAAACGTGATTAAAAAGATTAAACGAAAAATGTACGGCGATCGAACTCCAATGCAGATATTGGAGAGCATGTTGCAAGAAGAAAGGTACGTTTATTTCACGAGAGTGAATCCCTCCACAAACGCAGTCGAGGAGGTTTTTTTCGTTCATCCGGACTCGTACAACATGTGGCGTGCATTCCCACATGTGTTGATGATTGATGCTACCTACAAGACGAATGAGTATAAGCTTCCGTTTATTCAAGTTGTGGGTGTGACATCGACACACAAGTCTTTTTGTGTGTCTCATGCGTTTGTCTCTAAAGAAAAAAAGATAACTTCTTATGCGTCCTGGAGAAGCTCAAAGAATTGTTGGTAGATTGCATGGAGCCACGTGTAATTGTGACAGATAGGGATCAAGCTTTGATGAATGCTTGCGATAAAGTATTCCCAAAAGCTTCCAAATTGCTATGTAGGTGGCACATCTCACAGAATATTCTAAAGCACTGTCGGGCAAAATTTACGGATGAAGACTGGAAAATATTCAAGCTTTCTTGGTCTCGACTGTGTAATTCTCCCATTTCGACGATATACAATTATAACTTTCAGCGGCTTTTCACGCGACTGGTTAACGACGGACGATCAGGTACATATTATATTAGTTTACATACATCCATCCATACATATATACATACAAACATTACAAATCATTGTATTCAATTTTTTTCAGATGTTCTGGATTATTTGTATGATGTGTGGCTGAAAGATTATAAAGAAAAGTTCGTTTCAGCTTGGACTAACACAGTCCCTAATTTTGGTCAACATACAACCAACAGAGTTGAAAGCCAGCATTCTAAGTTTAAGAGATACATTAAAGGGCCAAACAACTCGCTCCATAGACTTGTGTGTCTTGTTGGCAAAGTTGTAGAGTCACAAAAGATACAAATAAAACTTAGTTTTCTGGAGAGCAGGTCCGTGCAAATGGGGGACCACAGATTTCCATTTTTTGACAACCTACGCGGTAATGTTTCCCAAAAAGACTTAGAGTTATTGGTTGTCGAGAGGAAGAAGCTAAATGCGTTGAGGGCAGGAGGGGGGACTTGTGGCCACCAGCTTTCTACGGGTTGTGGGTTGCCATGTGCTTGTCAGATGGAATGGTGGGAAAATACAGGTAACATAACAACTATAACATATGCTTCGATCCATAGAATATAATCATCATTATACTTCATATTTTAACAATGATTCTTGAAAAACAGGTTGCAAAATTCCACTTGCCGCGATAGATAAATTCTGGACAAAACTTGATTTTTCGACAGAAGAACTTAATCAAGACGAGTGTAATATTCAGGCGGAAATGGATAAACTCACACAGTGTCACACCCTGGCTTTGCGGAAGCGTGGTTAATTTGGTGTGACTTCTTAATACCATAGCTTAACCATAACAAAGCTATATGAAATAAAACCATGCAAGATCATCCATTTAGTTAAGTTTTAAAAACCAAATACAACAACATTGTCTCAACGGAAACACATCCTAACGACATTGTTCAACAAACACAAACATCAACATGACATAAACACAGTTTAAGGACTGTGACTTGTCCAGGAAAGAGTCACATTCCCCAAACCCGTATGACCTCGTAACTAGTGCAGCGGGAAAACGTGTCATACCGCGCCAGATCCTTTAATTCCCTGAAATACATGTAAGTTGAAAAATCAACAATAATGTTGAGCGAGTTCATGTGTAAGTGAGTAAATAAACCTTTGTAAGTATAAAAATCCTGGTATGTAGCAAATAAGGAAAAAGAGATCACCAATGGTTTGCAAGGCCATTGATATGTGTGAAGTGCAAGTAGGAAGACTCAAACCTAGCAGATTTTGCGTTGGGCACAAAGTCACCCCGAGGTCCGTACTGTTGGACCTGGAGTTGGGCTCGCTACACCCAGATAGATCTACCGCTTACGTCCCTCGGTCCTACAATGAGGATTAATGGCCTCCAGTTCCCGCCTACCCACTCACATGATCTAAGTAGTAACCCTCCTTACGCTAACCATACCATGTATAAAGTACTCGTAATCATAGTAACATGTATTTCACCCCCGCAGTTTAGAAAACTGAAAACAGTTAAGAGAAAAGGGGGACATGAACTCACAGTGGTGCGTCTCTACCAAGTATACATCCAAATCAAGCAGCTGTGTGACGACCTACATGTACTAACTCTATTAGACGGACGGCCGTGCCTTAGCTTTAAGGTTTAAGTTTTTGGGAAATAGTTAGACAACTATTTCGTGTTTACATTTAGTAAATACTTGGTAATCATTTTCCTTCCCAAGGATGGGGGATTTAATACATGTGTGTTCGAAATATATTATTAAGTCTCACTTAAAATATATTTTATTTCTAACTCCAAAATATAAATATTCTTCTCAAAAATATTATATTTTCTATTACATAGATTTTCCCAAAATAATACCTTGACAAAAATACGCGTTAGGTCATATTTTCTTAAAATGCGTAAGTTACGTTTTAATGATCGAGTGGTAATAATAATTACCGGTGTAACTTATATATTTATCGTAGAGACGTTCGTATTATTTTGGATCCATTAACATTCGATAGTATTATTTTTACCCTAAAAATAATACTAGTATTTTCACAAAATAATCATAAACACATATCAAGTGACTTTATGAAAAATATATACTAAATATATATTTACCAAGTTTTATTTTGTGAAATCCCACCTCCGATGTTTTGTAAATAAAGTCGTGGCGAAATCTATAATTTGAAAGCAAGTCGAAAAGTATTTCTAACACTTATAGTGAAAATATTTCTAAGTGTTAGGTTTTTAGAAAAATTTCGCCAGAGTTTCCTCTGTAACTGGAGGTGGCCACGCTTTCAAGCGTATCATTTTCTTTTATAAATCAAATCAACCATTTTTCTTATTTAACCAAAACAATATTCAACGCATCAAACTAGTTAATAAACATGTAATTCGCAAGAATCTCATGAACTTGTAGTTTTTCCAACACTATGATGTAAATCCCCATACTTTTAGCGGATCTTTATATAAAGCAATCCGATTTCGTAAAAACCTCGTTTTTAGGGAAGTTCCGTCTTTACAACTTCTCGTCGTCTTTTTCAAAAATAGTTATTTTGTCGAAAGTGTGTGCTACACAAGTGTTTACACACTTGTGTGTTCTAAAAATCATTCGTGTTAGTGTAAGATCCGCCTTTAGCAAAACATGATTTCTTTGATACTTGGTTCTTTGAAAATACCGCTTGTAGATACGTAGATCTACTAGTTTTAAACACTATTTCACAAGTAAAATCGCTTTTACACAAGTTCATGATTCCCGTGTGGTAGAGTTTCATCCTTTAACCCTTGTTACTTCCAAAACAACCTTATGTCATGATCCATGATCATGACCAACCCGGGTTAAATGATGATCCGAGCTACCACAACATAGATCGGGTCCAAATAATCACACAAATCAATTACTACAAGATTTACACAACATATGAGCTTTTAACCATCATTACAAGCATTTTTAGTAAACTTTTGAATGTCATTTTGTAAGATTACGAGTTTTAACCGTTACAAATCATATTAACCACTTTAAAATAGTTCGAGAGGGTGATTATAGCAACTTACTACTAGCTCGAGGCTAGGGAAGAATCTAAGCGCAAAATGAGGGGATAAAAGCAATAGAGTGAGGTCCTTCGCCTTCCGAATACACCAAGCTTCCTTGTAGGTGATCCTTAACACTTGAATGATCTTGGAATGAGATGATCAAAACCGAAAATGGATGGGTGCTCAAGGGGGTGTTCGGCCGTGAGTTTAGCAAGGAGAGGGAGAGAGAGTTTTGTGATGAAAGTGATAATGTGCTAAGACATGAACTTATAGACAAATAAAATGATCATTATCCAAGGGTTCTTATGTCTAATAGATATTAAGCATAAGTGAATAAACTAATCAACAAAGGACAAGAGGTGTCCCCTCTTGGGGACGGTTTGGTTGAGGGGGGGGGGGGGTCTTGGTTCAAATCCAACTAAATAGTTAGATAATAGTTAGGTTAATCTAGGTTAGTTAAGTGATTAACCCGGTTAGTGGTGTGTTGTGCTTTATTGCGGGTGTTAGGGTATTCAGGGACCCTAACTGGCTCAGAAAAAGGTAAGTAATGTTATTAACAATATTTTCATGTTCCGGGTATAGTCCGGTTGTTCGGTTGGATAGTAATCCGTTAAAGCGTTAAACAAGCTTTAAAGTGTCGTTAATACCCTTTTTAGTGACACAACTTATTTCCGACACTTTGGAAGGTGTCTAGTAACATTTTTCTCATGTTTTGGCACTTTATTAGTTAGCTAAAAGCTGGATTGTTTATTAAAGTGCTGAGTTTTTGTGCTTAGAGCACGTTTTAGGCACATCCGGTCACTGTAACTTATTCCTAGAGACGCAGTTCTACAACCCTTGTATCCCTACACTCACCACTAGTGTAGTAAAATATTTCTGGCTCATACAGGCCTTAGAGGCAGTGTCTGCCTGATGCTGGCTTTATCAGCATGTTCAATAGGTTATCCGTTTATAGTGCTACTGTGCTTTTTGTGCATCATGTTTGTCACTAAGGTTCAGCATGTAAATAATGTAGTGACGGTAAGTAAAGTATGATGCAGGTATATGCATGTATCAGAAATCAAGTAGCAGTTCATCAGTAATTTCAAACAAGCACAGTAATTAAGCAGTAATTTATTATTAATTAAGTCGTACGGATACCTGGTTTAGTGAGGGTTGTCACATTCTCCCCCCGTTAGAAAATTTTCATCCCGAAATTTTAAGTTCTGCTTGTAGATGCAGGGTTCTTAGGAAATAGGTGAGGGTATTTCTCTTTCATCCGGTCCTCACGCTCCCAGGTGTATTCAGGACCATGTCTGGCATTCCAACGAACTTTGACGAGCTTGACACTGCTCCGGCGGGTCTTGTTTACTTTCCAATCCGTAACCTCAACCGGTTCTTCAACGAAATGGAGCGTGTCGTCAACATGAATCTCGTCGATGGGAATGGCAATGGTATCTTGAGTTGGACTTTTCTTCAGGTTGGATACATGAAACGTATCATGAACTGAATGGAGTTCGGCAGGCAAGTCCAGCTTGTATGCTACTAGTCCTATTCTTTCCAAAATTCTGAAAGGACCAATGTAGCGCGGATTTAACTTTCCACGCTTTCCGAAGCGTGCCACACCCTTCCAGGGTGAAACTTTCAATAAAACCATTTCTCCAACTTGGAATTCCAAGTGTTTCCGGTTTGGATCTGCATAGGCTTTCTGTCTGTGGCGAGCTGCTTCGATGCGTTTTCGAATCTGCGCAATCTTGTCTGTCGTCTCTTGGACGATTTCGGGACCAGCAAGCCGCCTATCACCTTCGTCAGCCCAGCATAGGGGTGATTGGCACTTGCGTCCGTAAAGAGCTTCGAATGGCGCGGCACCAATACTGGTGTGGTAGCTGTTGTTGTATGAAAATTCGACCAGTGGCAAATGCTTATCCCAGCTACCGCCCAAATCCATAACGCATGCTCTCAACATATCTTCCAAGGTCTGAATAGTCCGTTCGCTTTGACCGTCGGTCTGAGGGTGAAATGTCGTGCTCAGATTTAATTGCGAGCCAAAAGCTTCTTGGAAGGATTGCCAAATCCTTGATATGAACCTTCCGTCTCTATCGGAAATGATTGAGAGAGGCACTCCATGACGTGCGACGATCTCTCTCATGTAAATTTCAGCCAATTTGCTAGTGTTATCCTTCTCTTTGATTGGCAGAAAGTGTGCGGACTTTGTTAGGCGGTCAACTATCACCCAGATAGTGTCATGACCTCTTGGCGTTCTTGGCAACTTTGTAATAAAATCCATTGAGATTTGTTCCTATTTCCACTTGGGAATCTCAGGTTGTTGCAGAAGTCCTGAAGGCTTCTGGTATTCCGCTTTCACCTTAGCACACGTTAGACACTTGCTCACATAAACAGCAACATCGCCTTTCATCCTAGGCCACCAATAGTAACCCTTGAGATCTTGGTACATCTTATCCGCTCCTGGATGGATAGAGTACCGCGATTTGTGAGCTTCATCAAAAATAACCTCCCTTAAACCACCAAACAGAGGAACCCAAATCCTTTTCTCAAAACATAACGTTCCTTCCTCGTTTGGTACCAAAAGCTTCTCCATCCCACGGAGGTATTCTTCTTCAAGATTTCCTTCCTTGAGAGCTTCCTTCTGCGCGGCACGAATGCGCAAGGAAAGATCGGTTCGGATAATCATTTCTAAAGCCCTAACCCTTATGGGCTTGATCCTCTCCTTTCGACTTAGGGCATCGGCGACCACATTCGCCTTCCCTGGATGATACTTTATCTCGCAGTCGTAATCGTTCAGCAACTCAACCCAACGTCTTTGCCTCATATTCAGCTCCTTCTGGTTGAATATGTGTTGTAGGCTCTTGTGATCTGTAAAAATTGTACACTTTGTACCGTAAAGGTAGTGTCTCCAGATCTTTAATGCAAATACCACTGCGCCAAGTTCCAAATCATGTGTGGTATAGTTCTTTTCGTGCACTTTCAATTGACGTGATGCGTAAGCAATAACCTTTTGGCGTTGCATCAACACACAACCCAATCCTTGATGTGAAGCGTCACAGTATACCACAAAATCATCTGTACCTTCCGGTAGTGCTAAGATTGGCGCATTGCAGAGCTTATCCTTCAATATCTGGAACGCTTCTTCCTGTTTGATTCCCCAATCAAACCTCTTATCTTTCTGCGTGAGGAGCGTCAATGGTTGAGCGATTTTCGAAAAATCCTCAATGAACCTTCGATAGTATATACATACATATATTTAGAATTCTTTTTCAATTTTTTATTTTTTAATATTTTTTAGTTTTTTATTTTTTTGCCAATTATAGGTACAAAAACGTGATCGAGCGTTTTAAGGATTGGCTTCCATCTAGCTATCGGAGATACATAACACATATCGAAGATGCCCAGCCAGACGGTAACTGTGGGTTTCGATCCATAGCTATGGGTTTGGGGTATGACCAGAAACAGTGGAAGTGGGTCCGCCAAGAGCTACTCGACGAGATGTTCATTAACAGAATGCGTTGGGGGCATATACTCGAATCATTGGACAAGGGATGTTACGAAAATGTGTATCGATCGATAAATTGGTTAAATGTTGAACCTGCACCTATGGCATGCTGGATGTGGTTGCCCTACACAGGGTTGTTGGTGGCTCAAAAATTTGGGGTGATTGTTCAACATTTAAGCAACGGTGTTTGTCAAACTTACTTCCCGATGTTCGATGGACCGCAGGTTTACCCGAACCATTCCATTTTAACGATTGCTTATGTCAAAGATAGCCATTTCATCATGGTTAAGTTAGCGGATGATAGCCCGATGCCAGTACCAAATGGACTTTGGAATATATACCGAAGTATGGAAGCTATGGAATGGGAGACAATGTACATGTCTCGTATTGCATAGGGTAGGGCGTTACTACGTAGTAATAGAACTCGACAAAAAGAAGTTATTGACTTGTGTTAGGTGTAGCATCCGTGAAACATAGTGTACGCAACGAACTTATTAAGGTTTCTCTTTATTATAATTTAAATATATTGTAACATCCGTCAAATATAGTGTACGCAACATTTTTTTTATAATTTTTTTTAATTAAAGTGCTTCAAATAAAAGAAAAGAGTACAAAATAAAATAAAACTATTGTTTTAAAGGGATTTAAAATTGTTGACTCAAACTAAAAATGAAATATGTTTTTTTAATAAAAGATATTAATTTTAATATCAATAAATGAATAATAAAAAAATTAGAATTACACAAATAAAAAAGTGAGAGGTCCTTCTGTATCGGACCGGCCTCCCCCAGGTTTCGAACTCGCACCCTTCGCATAGAACACACAAGCATTAACCAGTTTATCCTCCTGTAGAGGAGCTGATAAATTGGTTATAGTATATCCTTTATACACTTCATAAGCCCCTCATTGATTCAAAAATCTATCCGCCCCTTATTGCCCTATACGCCCCTCATTGATTCAAAAAAAGGGAGGGGTCCTTCTGTATCGGACCGACCTCCCTCGGGATTCGAACTCGCACATTTCGCATAGAACACACAAGCCTTAACCAGTTTATCCTCCTGTACAGGAGCTGATAAATTGGTTATAGTATATCCTTTATACACTTCATACGCTTTAAACCCAACAACTCCTATAAGTTGTTCATCTCATTGAACACAAACACTTTCCCAACTTCAATAAAGGGATAAACTAGATCTAAAATTTGAAAACTCACACACTAAAACACCAAGAACACACACACAAGCGCTCTGGACCACACGATTTTCACAAGACAAACCTTGGACCACACGATGAAGGTTAGTTTGTATTCCAAATTTTATTGCTTAATCTTCAACCTTTTTTTATTTTTTGGTTTTATTTCCGTCGTTTGTGGTGGTGTTGGGTTTGACGGTGGTGTTGGGTTTGATGGTGGTGGGGGATTGACTGTGGTGGGGAATGACGGCGGTGGGGGATTGACTGTGGTGGGGAATGACGGCGGTGGTGATTGACGGCAGTGGTGGTGGCAGTGGTGGTGGTGGTGGTGGTGGCTGTGGTGGTGGCTGTGGTGGTGGTTGTGGTGGTGGTGGTGGTGGTTGTGGTGGTGGTGGTGGTTGTTGTGGTGGTTGTTGTGGTGGTGGTGGTGGGGTGGTTGTTGTGGTGGTGGTTAGGCGGGTGTGGTGGTGGCTGTGGTGGTAGTGGTGGTGGTGGTGGTGGTTAGGCGGGTGTGGTGGTAGTGGTGGTGGTGTTGGTGGTGGTTAGGCGGGTGTGGTGGTGGCTGTGGTGGTGGTGGTGGTGGTGGTTAGGCGTGTGTGGTGGTGTTGGTGGTAGCGTAACCCTACCCGACCCTCGGCCCGACACGTTTACCGGGTCTAGACTTGTATCATCGTTTTTTTTTTAAATGTGCATATGTTATTTTTATTATTATATTTATTATTTTTAACAATATATTTTCGGATGTCGGGTCTAATGCTATAATTGTATGTTTTATTAACAGGATATCGAAAGTCGGTGTTTTGACGGTGGTGGTAGCGTAATCCTTATGGAGAAGTACACTGCGTTCATATTTCAGATTCAATCGCTTAACTGCGTTCGTATTCCAGATTCATGCACCGGAACGTCCATCAACGACAATGCTTCTGCACCCACAGTCTGTGACGGTGGAAGTAGATATTTACCGGTGACTGTGAGGGTGAACTGGAATGTTCTTCCACCTTCACCAACGACAATGCTTCTGCGTCAGCAACCTCGAGGGAGCACTCCTTCTGTACGGATTGGTTCTTCATGCTATGGAACCGGTTACTGAGATATCTTCTGCAACAACGAGGGAGCACCAGATCAGGTCGGAGGTTCTTCATGTGGTAATGGGGAAGCGGAAAGCACGTTTACTGTGGAACGCATCCTTAAAATTAATAGCAACAATATGGTGACCGAATAGAGATCTGAATAACCGATACAGTTTGCAAGAATTTAAGAATATGTAACAGTTAGCGATTTAGGGTTTAGGGTTTAGTCGTTACATTTTGTATTAAAATGACATGTTTTGTGTATTAATATAAAACGATGTTTCGTGTATTTATTGCGTTATGGTTAATAAATGACAAGTGAAA